>FIZU01008604.1:0-17440 GCA_900064475.1 Pseudococcus longispinus
AAGGACCAACTTCCACTGGATAATTTAAAATTCGATGCTCAGGGCCAAATCACCCCTATAAACCTGGCTACGCTCTTTGGAAAATTAATTTTTTGGCTGAATTATTCTCACCTCAAAACGTGAGGAGCAACGTGGAAACTCCTCTCGCTGGAGTTATATCCCAATAAAAGATATAAATGTCTTAATACAATATTTTGAATTCAAGAGAGATACTTTTCGTCGCTGGGTGTCACCTAGAACAAATTTTTTTCAAATATATAAGATGAAAAGATATAAATAGGTATATTTCAAATGAGTATTTTGAGTAGGTACTCGTTGTGTTATGAAAAATTAATGTGGTAAAAATACCCACGGAAATGATGGTGTAAATTTGTTTTGAACATGATAAGATATCGCCAGATTAAGACAGACTATCAACTTTGTAAAGTTATGAAGATTATCGTATAATAATGAACAAATATTCAATGTATTCCACTTTGCCTAAGTTGTGAAAATTGTCGTCCAATGATGAAGAAATATTCGATGTATTCCACTGTATTCTACGTTTTTTTCGGTTAGTTCTCAGCATATTATTTTTACACTTGCGATATTATAGGTCCTCATAAATAATAATACTTGAAAAATATTCGTTTTGTTTAAAAGGACTGACTTTTCTATCACAAATCACCCTAATTATCAGTAAGAAAAGGCTATTCGGTTTCAAAATAAAACCTATCATACGCAGTAAGTAATTAATTTTGCTTATTTATTCTATTGCTTCAATACCTGATCCGATCGTGAAAGAAACTGCATAAATAAGAAAACTAATAGATGAGTAGTTTCACGATCACTCTCTTCCAGAGCAATAATTCTATGTAAAGTTGCGTAAACATTGCTTTCTTCGTTATTATTAGTATATTGCTGGTTGTAGGCTTCTGTAAAATCAAAATCAAAATGATGTAGGTACCTATCTATCTCACTCGTACCTAAATACCTGTTTTCAAATTACCTAAGCCAAACCGAGAACTCTTCCTTTTCAAAACAGGAGCCGAAAACTGACGATTATATACTTTATCTTTTTCTGCAATGAAAATCAAAATTTTACCACTTCACGAATAACGATAAAAAGTATCTCATTTAGTATATTTCATTACCCAACTTGCTATCCTGTCTGGATAACATCGACGCTGGTGCTGACATTGTTCTTTTATATGGCCATTTAGTACCGAAACTTGCACTTAGTGTTTTTACCAAACTGGAATCGGATGTTTGAGACAACGCCTCTTGAGCTCTTTGTAATTTCTTCACGAATGATTCATTCGTTTGATCGCAGTCTTTTAAATCTGCAAAATATTTTGTGTTTCGTGCATATACATACTTATTTTTCGTGAAAACTAACTTCGTATGTACCTTTAAAATGAGGTATATCTCCAGTTTTTTCTAAATGTAACTGGGCTTCTATAAACAACGTATCGAAACGATTCAAAAAAAATTCCCAACTGAGAATTTTTCGATCACTCAGCGAATTATGTAATTGGTAAAGCGACTGCAGAACCATCGGTCTGTCCACTATAACGCAATCAAACTGCGTTTCTAGACACATGCATAAAGACTGAAAAAACCCAAAGGTCATTAGTTTAAAATAATAAATTTGAAAGACTATAATATTAATTTCTCATACTTTCATAGCGTAATCGTGTATTGTGCCTAAATAAATGGTGGCACGCTGAGCCACTAATTCATTGTAATCATCCATGCTCGATATCAAATAACAAAACGCATTCGTTAGCACCGCTTGAAGATGAAAATTATTCCTCAACGGGGTCGTCTCCATAAATCTCGCCATTACCGTGACTCTTTCCACTAAATTAAAAAAAAATCAAAATACATGACTATTTTTTTTGAAAAATCCAATTTATCCAATTTACTTACAATCTACGCATACTTACCGGCGACAAAACGAATTCTCCAATCTGAATTATGAAATTCCTCTTGTAAAATTTTCCAAAATACATCCGATCCCGAAGGAAGTGTAACACAATGTAGTAAAATTGGCACGCAGACTTCGCAGATATTTGAATGCTCCGCGTTGCATAATTCCCACATACTTTGAAACAAAACGTAAGCACGATTAAATTTTATCGATACGAGTTTTTTTTTCAAAATCGACAAATATCGATTTACTTTTTAATAATCAGATTTTCTTGACACCATATAATAAAACCACCATTATCCTTCACAGATTTCGATAAAATATCACCGTGTAAAATGAATAAGTAGAGGGATCGTAAGATGAAATATAAAACATTCGGATTCTCAACTCGGGCAGATTCCTATACAAAAAAAAAGCAAGAGAAAATTTAAACTTACATGCGTAATGTTATTTATTCTAAAAAAAAGCTCGAATATATTAGACGATTCGATTTACTTTCAGTAGAAAATGCAGGTATTGTAATTGAGGAGGTAATTCTTCGAAAGTGAAACGAAATTTTCCCACAGAAGTATGCCATAAATCTTCTGCATAACTTTCGCCTTCATTTCCACTGTGCTGTTCTGAAGAATCAATGTCACTGAAAATACTCGGACGTGAAACTCTGGATGACCCACCTTGCATTAAAAATCAAAATATATTTTCTCGTTTTGACGATGACCAAATAGCATAATAATTTTTACCTATTTCCGAATCTGGTAATGTGACAGCTCGGGACATATTCGGAATAACTCTTTCAGTTAAAATAATGGGAGCTAGGTCAAGCTGTTCTACAACCGTTTCTACAGTTGCTGTCATTATCTGCAACTGCTCAATGAAAACAAAATCAAAAGAATATTTTTTTAAAACTTGTACGTAATTAAAAAAAGTCTCATCGAAACCGTACGGTATTTATTTCCATAAAAGGTGAATTCAACGAATCTCCTTTCTGTTCTTTTTTATCACTATCTGGCGGGCTGTTTTTCGATTCATCTGAAGATTCTTCCAAAGGAGGCTGAAATTATAAACGACATAAAACGTATAAATTTGAAGAAAAAAGTTATCAAAATGAAAATGTCGATTCAACGTACATCAGGAGGATGAGCCAAATCTTCCGGACAAACATATTCCACCAAACATAAAGCCAACTGATGCCAAACGATGCAGCATTCGCAAAGTATGCAATCTTGTTGCGGTGTACACTCGTGATTCATGAACCAAGATGCAGACGATGTTTTATGCAGCAGTCTCGCTATATCTTGAGCCATCACAGAATGCACTCCGATAAAACGTTCTATATTATGTAACTCCATCTGAAATACGAATAAATGTCAAACATACGGGCGAATATTTTGAACTTTGACCCAAGAATACAGACTTGTTTCAGGATAACGTCCAACATTAGTACGCAGCACTGCAATTTTAATTCGTTTTCGTTGTAAAAATCACTGCATACGTTTCTTCTAGGCTTTTTTCCTTCGTCGTCAGAAAGCCCGGCTGCTATTTCTTCGTAAAAGTCAACAACAGGAGCTGAAAGCATTAATAAATTTAAGAAATATTCTATCTAGTATATAAATAGTATTTTTTTCTTACATATGCTGTTTCTTGGTTGGAAATTCACAGGAGGCATAAATTCGTCGTAATCGTGAGAATCAATTTCAGTTAAACTATTGATGCCTTCTTCGAAGAAGGTGAATAACATATGAATTGGTAATGTAATATCTAGTAAGGTTAAAATCTGAAACATTGAAGATTATAAAAATTTGATATTTTTAAACGGAAGGGAAAAGAAAAGAAAAATTACTTGTAACCAAGATAAAGCTTGAGCTTGAACTTTATCAGATGTTGTTTTAAATCGTATCGATATAAAATGATACATTTTCTTTGCATCGAGATTCGTAATAGTGCATTGATTAATATCCAGCATTTTACTGAAAAATATTCATAATTTGCAAAAAATTAGTTGTAGGTAGATTGGGTCATTCCATGTCAATGTGACGGAGAAATGCAATCACCTCCTCCGATTTTGTTCAAATTTTTTTACAAGACTCCGTTTTCACTTTCCACCACACTATGCCCCAAGCTGTGCCCCAACCCCCCTTTTCTACAAAATGCTTGGGTCTTGCGAAGGGTTTTGGCGGCACGATGGGGTGGAAATGGAAAACTGAGTCGATATTTGAGATCAGCCACCCTGAAAACCTAACAAAACATATGCGACATGATTTTTTCATTTTTTTCGAAATTGAGAGGCTCAGTGTGGAGAATGGGGGGGCTGGATCAAAAAATAAGTTGATATTCGTGATCAGCACCATTGAAAACATAACTAACGATATGTCACATGATCTGAATTTTTTTTTGGAAATTTGACCGAAATTGGGTGCTCTCAAACCCCACAGAGCATTGAGATCCCACGATGAAATATCATTAGTCGTAAGTAGCGTAGAAAAATGTATGGCCTTGAATTTTTACGAATTTTTGAATATCAGTTCAAAGAAGTGATGAATTTTTGAAAATTGAGCTTTTCAAAAAATTCAAACTTTGAACTTTCAAAAATTTTTATTCGCGGTTTTTCATCTACTTTTGATGTTCTTTAAAACTGCGCAAAAATATTTACTCCAAGTCTAACGGCTCTCGATTTATAAGGCTCCAAAGTCTAGTAGGCCTACCTCAACACGAAATCGCCACTGTATGAAAACTATAAATCCTCATCTCCCAGCCACCTGAGGGGTGGGAGCAAAACAATGGCGGTTCTCTTACCTACCCTATGGGAGGATCTTGTAAAAAAAAATTGAACAAAATCGGAGGGGGTGATTGCATTTCTCCGTCACATTGGCATAGAATGACACAACACAAATAATGAGATCGACATACCTAATGGCCATTTTTAATTCGCCTAGTTCTTTTTCTGAAACATCATGAACAATTGCTTCCAGCCAATGAGGCATTATTAAATCCCAAACTTCTTGAGTGATTAAATTATATTGAGTTAAACAGTATATTTTATTGAGCCCATTTTTTAAATGAGCTGTTCGAGATACGAGCATTTCCCTAAAAGTAAAAATCAACCAATATAGTAGGGTAGCTAGGTGTGTTGATTTTTTATTACCTAATTTTTTAATGAAAGTCAACACTTACCAATTTCCTCCAACTCTGGCGTAATTTGGAGGATGAGGTAGAAGACACGAAACGTAGGTGGTGAAATGCATGTTATGAATTTCCAATAATTTTTTACTAATTGTAAATTTTTTCAAATTTTCCAACGAATATTCTTCTTGATCTGAAATGAGTAAATATTTGATTAGAATTAAGCTCAAAACATAAAATGGCTCATGACCAGGCATGGATTTACAGGGGGGCTCAGCAGACAGCGGCAAAATTCTGGGACGGCAAATTTTGAAGAAAAAAAATCGAAGAATTAAAAAATGTGTGGCGGCAAATTTTGCAAAAAAAATTGAAAAATTATTTCGATTAAACAATTAAAAAATTTCATCGCAATCTTGCCAATTTCCGATTTTTATACTTAATTAATCAATATTTTTCATAATTTTTTATGGTTAAAATCAATTTTTGCAAAATTCGAAAGTTGGCAAGACTGCAATGGAAAATTTTTAATCTATTAATCGAAATAATTTTTCCGCGTCAATAGGAACTCTTTAGATGCAGTTTTGGCACCAATTACAGGTTATTTCATTTTTTTGTAATTCAAAAATCTAGATTTTTCAGCCATCTGCAACTTTTTCACCTCGTGGTAGAGGGCGTCAATGACCTGAGGAGGTGTAGAAACTTGAATTGCACTTTTTCAGTGGAGTGACCTAGGTATACTCGTGCCAAGCAGGTAGCCAACCCAAAAAAGGCAAAAGTCTGCGTTTTTTTTTCAGAAGTGACCTCATTTTGAGCACCCTCAGATCCCTCACCTCGTGGTAGAGGGCGTCAATGACCTGAGGAGGTGTAGAAACTTGAATTGCACTTTTTCAGTGGAGTGACCTAGGTATACTCGTGCCAAGCAGGTAGCCAACCCAAAAAAGGCAAAAGTCTGCGTTTTTTTTTCAGAAGTGACCTCATTTTGAGCACCCTCAGATCCCTCCCCCTTTGAGCTAGGAGTCTAAAATTTTCTAGGATGCATCTCCAACTCAACATGAACCACCCCCTTGGATTTGGTCAAAATCCGAGGTATGTTTTTTTTCACTCCACCCCAAAGTACATGTTAACTTCAAAGTTTAATAAATTGTTTCACAAAAATACAATTTTTTGAGGGGGAGAGAGGGTTGGTGCTTATCTGAAATGGCGGCATTTAAATTTTAGTCCAGAGCGGAAAAGTCTTAAATTTGTCCCTGCTCATGACTTCATGAGAGAAAGCTGAACTGTATAAGTAAGTAGCTAGGTACTTTGCTTACTATCAAAGGTATATGCTGTAATACGAAACCAATTGAATAAAATGGAAAGAATCCGACCAATAACTTCTGGAGGGGACTCTTGAGTCGGCATACATAATCCTACTAAAAGGAGAGCACCAAATCTGCCCATCAATTGTCTTTCTTCCAGAAGAATCGAACTCGATTCGCTCATAACATTAAACGCAGCAGCTTTCGCCTGGATATCCGTCATATCTCGGGGGATTTCCGCAGTAACTGGACGAGCTTCTTTCAAAAGACTGGAGTTGCACGAGTTCGGATATAAAATATTACTACGATTAAAGAATCATTAAAAAATAGTATAGGTAATTATCGATTTTACCTAACTGCCGCATCTATTAAATATGTTCGCATAATTGGATCCATGTCCCAAGCTTGGCACAATTTCGTGTGGAAAATATGGTCGTAACCGCGTAAATTATTGTGGCGCGAATTATGACACGATTGACAATACCTAATCGGACGATTTTGATTATAACTCGCGCATTCCATTGAGAAACAAATAGAAACGACGCTTTTTTCAACGCCTCTGCAATTCTGCACAAAAAATATAATTACGAAATGATCAAACAGTCTAAAATAATTGATTTTAATTACCTTATAATCGCAAGAATTAGAAGCTTGGTGAACCGGTAATAACACATCGTGAAAATCTTGATTCGGATGTTCGCGATGAATTTCATTGGCACATTCAACGCATAGGTAAAGTGGAGGAGGGGTACCGTTTGAATACTTAATGGTGAGCAAAATATTATTACACATTTTCGACACGTTATTGGTTCCACCACTTGGACAGCTTTTACATTGACATGGGTATGTAATCATTTCAGCTAAGAATTAATTTCTTATTAAATACCTAGTCTTTTTCTCAACGTAGAAGATTAGATAGTAAAACCTTTACTTATTTCCGCTGGAGCTGCTCTTCTTTCAAATAAAGCGGTATTGAAAGAAGGCCAATAATAGAATAGGAGTTTGCTGGCGGAAACCTTTGTGTAGGAAGGTCCATAAGCGATTATATTCAAAATATCTCGAGCGACATTTGATTTCAAAGCCATCAGACATTCTAATAAGTGGCAATGATGAGCTGTGGAACGGAGGGTATTTTTAATGAAATTGATAAAATTGTATAAAACCTAAAAATTCGAAAAATTTTTAAGTTACGCACCATTGACGTTAGAACTTTGACAAAGTTCCTCTGAATATTGCAATACTGTCATTAAAATTGAAGGAGCTGATAATGCGATACTACTATCTTCACTTATCTTAGATGCTGTAAAAATGCAAAATTTCAATAAATTGTTTTCAATGAAAAATGAATTGAAAAAAAAATTACTTAGTCGAAGTACTTACGGACTGTGAAAGGAAGAATATGATAAATTAAATAATTCATTATATCCCTATGCATTTCAACTGGAAATGCGGTGAGTGAAGATGCAGCTAAATATGGCAGTAAACTTAGAAGATCCCGTTCCAGAAATGGAATAAGGAATATCAAGGTACAAAACACCGACTGAGCGAATTCTAGTTTTAAAAACATGCAAGAATTCATATCGCTGTTACTTATTTTAATCTAAAAACCACTGACTAATTACTTACCTTGTAATCCGGTGTGAATTGTAGCTCCATCGTCGATTAGTAAAACAAGAGCGTTGTATAAACCTTTATAATCCATAGCCGGAAAAAGAGACAGTCTCGAAGTGTCTTTATCGAGATGTTTTGTCATTTCCAACACGTCAGTGGGCATATCTTTGAGAACAACTGAAATCAAAAAATAATAGCATTTTGTGTTAATTACCTATCTACTATGAAAATCAGTTCAGATTTCGAGGAAATTGATACCTTGAAGAGATTGCTTCAAAGCGGATAAAGTATTCACGATGTCGTAACCAGTCGGTAATGGGACATTTCCATTCAACAAACGAGAATGGTACTCTTGAAGAGTCTTAATTTTCGCTGCAACTGAAACATAATAATAATGGAAATAGTCTAATTCTGTAAATAGGTCTACCTACTCGGCTCAACATACAAATTACACGACCAAATACATTTTATTCAAGCTTAATTCTAATTCATATATCTGAGCTTATTATGAGAAAAGTTCTACGAAAATTTGTGCAACTTACATGTAGCTGCCGTTGTATACATTTTGAAGGCAGGTAAAATCAATTGTTTATCTTTTCACTGTCAATGAGTGATTTTTCCAAAAACGGAAAACATTCCGTTCAACTGAATTTCCCAGTTCATTATCACTGGGAAGCCTGCAGTGGAAATTTCTTCATTTCATTCATTTTGAAAACGTTACAGTACAGAATTTTGTTTTCGTCTTTTTTTTTGAACGAACTTTCGCGCCGGTTCAATATTTTCATCAGTATGGACGTTTGTTACGACTTATGACGGAAAATACGTGTCTATCTTTTAAGTATGTCATTTTGCTACACTGTAGCGTTTCAGCGCAACCTATAAACAATGTAAAACAACAATTTGGATAGGCAGATATTTAGTAGGTAAAAATACAAAATCGAAAATTTTTTAATTTTTATTAAATTAAATCACAACTTGGTACTTATTGTTTGATTAGAAAATGCAATTTGAAAAATTATAATAAGGGTGTACATATAATAATGGAAACAGTTTTTAGTTCATAATAATTATTGAATTTAGCTGTTTTAGGTACATCCTGATAACTACTAAACATAATATACCGCATATTACTGTTCATTGATCAGGATATTTCAACACATACGAATATAACACAGTAAAAAATCGAATAAAAATTTACGTACATACATAAAAAAATTTAACTATAAAAAAACATGGCAATTAAAACGAATAATTGTATAGATACACTTCAACACAATCCAATTTAAATTATGTAACTTGCTTCAAAATTATTTCGTTCAGTTTACTAGAAAAAGTTTCAAAGGAAAAATTCGATTTGAACCTATTTTTTGCAGCAATCCCCATTTGTTTAACATGTTCTTCGTTAATTATGCATTTCTGCATCGCGTCTGAGAATGATTCTGCGTTTGGTGCACACAAGAAACCAGTTATCTTATTTGACACAGTTTCTAAAGGTCCTCCGGTACCAACTGCAATGATGGGTTTCCCAAAATACATCGCTTCCAAAGGCACAATACCGAAATGTTCATTAGAAGGAGTGTATATTACGGTTCGACAATTTTTCAGCAATTCGATTTTCTCAGCTTCAGAAGGAGATTTTAAAAACACAACTTTATCTCTGATTTCAAAATCCTCCGCTAGGTTTTGAAGTTCATCAAAGTATTCGATATTTTCTTCTACCAATAAATCGTATCCTCCGGCGACAATTAATTTAAAATCTGACCATTTTTCTGAAGAAATTTTTTGCTTTAATCTAGCAAATGCTCCAATTGCTAAAGCTAGATTTTTCTTTCGTTCGTATCGATTTATTGATAAGAAGTATTGAGATTTAATAACTCCAAAATCAGATATGTCAATGGTAGAACTATCACTGATTTCATCGAGATACTTGGTGTTGACTGATGGGTACAAAATTTCCGGTATTGTGTTAATGGTTTGAAATGTGTTTTTAAACGTTGATCGCGTAAATTCGCTGTTTACAAGGATTACATCAGCTAGACCGGTAGTGGTTTCTTCGATCCAATTTAACGGTGCTCGATACAATTTTTTCAACGAAGTTCCTGGTTTACTCTGAAGTAAATCGGGAAAGTGGCAATAAAATATTATAATTTTAATCTTTAAATGAAGGACTGGAATACAGGCCGAGATTTGATCACAGATTGCAATATCAGTTTTGATAGTGCTGAAGAATATTAAATACAGAGCTGCGTATAACATACGGATATATGCACACAAAGCGCAAAATTTACCAAATATGTTCCTAGGAAGCCAGTCTCCAACCACAGTCACCGGCAGATATCCGTTTTTGGTTTCGGGAAAACAATGAGACTGGTCATGATGAGCCGTGATGATGTGAACGGTATGATTATTTTTCTTCAATGCAACAGCTGCATCAACAATTAAACGTTCGGCACCGCCGATGCCTAAATCTGGATGAATAAATGTAACACACACCATCATTCATTCAAAATTTGATCTTAATATCGTTGAATAATCGCGAAAATAACACGTTTGTTTTGGGAATTGAATTACATGACCACCATGATGACCACAAAATTTCAATTTAAAACTCGAAAACTCAAAGTTTAAAAGCAGCTGATTGATAAAAAATTATACACAACACTAGCCTCCCTCCTCATCCCTCTAAAGCTTGGCGTCATGATCAACATAACTGATAAGGCCGGGAAAAACGATTCCTTTTATCATGAAGCAGAAAGCAAAAATTTTATTTGAATATTTGATTTGAAGAAAAAACTCAACAACTTGAAACTTTGAAGTTTCAGTGTGAGCTTAATGAGTTATTTTTGATACTTTTTTATTAATGAAAGAAAACCTCCATGCTGAGAAGATTGAGGTATTCAATTTCAGTTTATTGCTCTGCTACATAGCTACATTATTGAAAATTACAATGGAATGAGTTTTACCAAATTTGTATTGTTCTTGCTTTAGTACTTTATTGGTTATGCCCAAAAAAAAACCGTCCGGTAGTAAAACTTTAACGAACTCGAAAAATGGTTAGTACGAATTACTGTCAAAATAATACAACATTCTTCACATTTCCGTGTCATCTTTTTGCAGAGCCAGAAATAAAACAGCCACAGAATGATTGTGTTTACACTGATAAGAAAGGGAATGTGAATATTCGAGTTTTGGCAAAACCTGGTGCAAAAACCAACCAAATAACAGGTAAAATAATTAGTTTCCGGTGTTTGATACTTCCAAGATTCAGGGTAAAACACAGTTATTTTGTTTCAGGACTGACAGAAGAAGGAGTAGGAGTTCAAATAAATGCACCTCCAGTTGATGGAGAAGCGAACTCAGCTCTGATTAAATTCATATCAAAGATTTTGGATGTCCGCAAGAGCGACATTGGTTTAGAAAAGGTAATTGGAAGAATGTTTTGCTTCTCACCATTTTTGTTCTCCTTTCATGTTCTTTTTTTTCAAAAGGGTGCAAAGTCACGACAAAAAACTCTTCAGTTAGGTCCTGGAGTCATCAGTGTGGATGATGCGAAGAAAAAATTTAAAGGTGCTTCAGATAAATAATATTTTTCTACTGATCATTTGTAAATATGTATGTACTTGATACGTTGTTATTATAAATGTTGGAATTCCGATGTGTTATCCATACTTTGTCAAGTTGTCGGCGTAAAGAACACGAATTCTTATGTACTGTTATTTATGAATTCTTTTCAAATCAACCGAGTAACTTTCAAGAATGGTAAACTGAAGTGAAAGTATAAAACAGTGAAGAAAAAAACTGATCGACTTACATTATTCTTCTTTAATATAAAAATATCACATTTAACACATAGTTTAGGCATGTAGAAAAAAAATAGACAATTAAATGCATCACACAGTATGAGCATAAAAAAAAATCAGAAAAAATATAAAATCCACTGGAATATACAGCAAATAATTCCGACTAATTAAAAATACTGACTTAATCTGTACCAAAATACTTTTGTCCGAAGTGATTCGGTGCAACAGCATGAAGTTCCGAAGTTAAAATAGTCAACTGCAATTTAAAAAAATCCACATTAGACAATTACGTAACTTAATCAATCTTCGATATTTCCTTACTTTAGGATATACTGTTAGAAGACTTCTAACTGATGCTGGCGTAGAGAAAATATTCGACAAAATGATATTATCTTCTTGAACATTATGTTCCTTTAAAACGGACACTGCGGTTTTAGCTGTATTGCCAGTGCCTGTAAAGATCAACAGATGAATTGAAACAATTTGACATACTTTGAGCTACGTATATAATTCTACTTACTCATTATGGGATACATTAAAAGGACCTTCCTTTCGGCTATATCGGGTGGGAATTTGGCGTACACAACTTTTGCTTCGTGCGTTTCAGCATCCGATTCTATCAATATTTTACCAATTCTAATTGATCTGCAGCAATCACGCAGTCCCTACACAAATTAAAGATTGATACGGATTAGTTTTAATCATTTTGCCGACATGATTAACCAAATATTATCGCTTACTTGTTCCATTACTTCCCCACTGCGAACAATACTGACACCGCAATTACCTCTTTGATACTTCAATCCATTGTATATTTTACCAGTAGGAGTAGTAACAATTGATTCAGTGAATGGAAGTTGATTCAAACTTTCTTCAATCACTAAGCGAATCTATATGCAAAGAAAACGAACGATTTTTCAAGATTATTATCACTCGATGTACATAATCACTAAAAACTATTTGAAAATATTCCAACTCGTCTCACCAATCTATCGGCATAAAATTTGAAATCACTCCTTGACGTATTTCTAAAACATTGAAAAAACACAATTAGGTGATTGGTACTTTACACGTTGACCGAACAAATTGTCATCTACTGGAAACACTTACTTATCTCTCAAAATAGTTTGCAATTCCTTGACCTGATCGTTGGTCGGTAATAATTTTAAATTGGGCCCATATTCATCAACATGTGTTTCGCACTTTTGTTTAATTAATTTGGGAGTACATCCGTTTATATTAGCCGTACTACCCATATGGTATATTGATACAGTGGCAAATACTAGGTTTTAAAAAACTTTCCTTTCAACACTTTCTAAATTGCAATCATTAAAAATTGCGAAAATTTAATCGCGGCCACGCACGTTTGTCAAAGCGGTATTCTAAATTAAACGGCACAAATTCTAAGTATGAAATTTATTCAAAGATTACTTCTTACTAAAGGTGTGTAACTTATTTTTACTTCAACACGAAACAGTGCTTTATGCCGTCACTTACAACGTGATCAACTGAACGACAGAACGAGAGAAGAAAGAACGACGAAGTGAGGTCATTGTAAATATTCTAAACGCGCTTCCTTCTCCAACATAACACGTAAATACGTTTGGAAAACAAAATATCACAAAAGCTTTTCTGTTTTCTTTCCAAAAAGCATAGTGCGCAATTACGTTTCTAGGTGTTGGTTGCTGGAAAAGCTACGAAATTAAAATACTATTGGGTTGCTCCGAATCAATATTATCGTACGTTTTAGTAAACACGTATGGATCGTATAGAACTGTTGGGCGAAAAAAATTTGAAACGTATAAACTATCAAGCATTTGATAAATTTACATTCACATTTACCTTATGCTTTATATTTATAGGCATAAGACTCCATACCCATAGGTAGGTACTCAAGTAGTTTCCTCTGCTTTAATTTCCTCAAATGTAGTCTTGAATATTTAGCCACAGCCATTGGTAAATAATTGATGTCGAAATACCGATCCAAATCTTATTTTAGAGCTGAAAGTTGAAACATCCCGACTTGATGAGAAAAAATCCCACAATTCGAAGTCTGTTACGAATTTCCAAGTAGCTTCAAATAGGAATTCAAATTATAATGATGGATGTACACGCCTAATAAGTCTTTATATTAGTGCTTGCTTGCTCAAGTTTCATAGTATTTTTAATTATTTTTTTCAAATGATACCTCGGTTATGTTCGATAGAAATTTTTTGGCAGTGAAGTAATTAACAATATGAATTATTATTACTTATTTGCCTTGATAACGAAATGATTTGTTACTCGATGATTAATATAAAAAGCGATATTTTTTGTTAGATAGCGTAGCTATAAGCTATGATGCAAATATCTAGACGTATTACTCACACATAATAAAAATGCTCGTGTAAATAAATCAGCAAATTACTTGATGAGTAATATATTTTAAAAGGAACTCTAAATAAATACATACTGATACAGAAACTAAAAAAAGAAGCAGTGCAACGTATAAAAATGAAAAATTGAAAAACTATACTCAATGAAAAGCATATTTAATGCATAGTTATAAACTTCATGGTATAAAATTATAAATCAAATATCATATAGATGAAATGAAAGCATAAAGAAAGTATTAGTAAATATAAAATGAAGCAAAGAGAGCGCAATATCTCTTAAATTCCACATATCACATTTGGGTACATTAAACAATACTACGTTCAATTACAAAAACATCAACATACTATAAGTTTGCTAATTATAACATAAATGCGAAAACATGCTTATTCAGCATTTCATTAAATGAAAATTCTTAGCGGTTAATAATGAAGCGTAAAAAAGTGAAAAAAAACACTGTATGAATGAAACCTACCCATAACCTACCTCAATGTAATTTTTTGTTAGGGAAAGTGATCAGTTGGTGATGTTGGTAAATTATTTTTGTTTCGGTCACAAAAGTCGTTTTTTATATGAAATATTGGTCATCTTAAAACAGATATTTAAAAATACGAGCAATAATACATGAGATTTTTCAATAGAAATCATTAAAAAATTTTGAATTAATATGGCAACAAGTGAAATACTTAGAACAATAAAATTTCTTGGTAAAATAACTTATAGGAAATTTGCTAATTTTCTGTAATGATTTCATTCGACCAATGTACAAAAAACACGTCTTATTAATACAATTTAAATTGTTTTGAAAAACTACTCTATTATACATTATTTTATTTTTCACAATCACTTTAACATTTCTTTTATATTGTAAGCATTGAAGAAGTAAAAAAAGAAACAACGAATTTAATCAACTATTTCATAACAATACGATATTTTGTGCAACTTCATTTCCGATGGAATTTTCATGCATTCCCTTTGCTTGCGGAAATTTTAATAAATAGAACTGCAACATTTAATGCTAATAAAAAATAATTTAAAAATATGCATAAAATTACAACCAGTTACTTGTAGATTTTTTTTGGAATTTTTGACAATAAAAACACGAAACTGCGGAAGACGAAGTTAGTTATATGAATTTGGTTTGAAAATAATGACTCGAATAAGAGTTTTTTGATAGTGATTTGTTTTTCTTTTGGTAAACGTATTTAAAAGCGAGACAAGTTTCAAACTAACGTGATCATTATACATAATTATGTATACTTCATAAAAGTGGAACAGAAAAAAATTCAGCTTTCATTCCTCCGAAGAGATGTCTTCTACAGGACTTGCCTCTTCATCTTTCACATCATTTTCATCCTTTATACTTTCATGCTACAAACAAAAAAAAGTCAAGAATTGAATTTCTTCATCAGAATTACGTAATAAAGTTAATAAGGCAAGGTATTACATCACACTAGATACATGAATATTATTAAAACAGATACTGACAGATAATTCAACTGTTATCAAAAAAAAAAGAATTAGTAGTTACACTCCAAAACCAAACAAGTTAAATTTTAATTTTTTTTTCAAAAATTTTACAACGTGTCACCTCATTTAATATTTCATCGGATTCAACAGGGGGAGCGTTTTCAATTTCATTATCATTATCTAATGACACTGCTTCTGTACCGTTATTATTGACAAATTCTAAATTTTCTTCCGTACTACAATAAATAATGGCGGTAAGCAAGGCACAGAATCGTAAAAGCTATTCCTGTAAGAAGCACTTGATTGACTTTTTGTAATAAGCGCGAGGAAACAAACCCAGGAATAGGGAAGGATTCGTAGGTACTGGTAGGAAGTTTTGCTTATTTACACGAGGTTGGGTTCAAGTGCTTTATTAAATTTGAAAGTTGATAATTAAAATGATAGGGACAATATTTAAATACTTACCTCTCGCGTATATCTTCTTTAACGTGAAACGAATCTTCTTTTTCAAATTCCTGCAAAAAATAAAAAATACAACTAAGTATATAAAGATGACATCGAATAATGTTGAATTTTTTAGATAACTGTAAGGTTACCGAAGGTCCATTAGCAACCCCATTTTCTCCAGCATTTGAATTACTAGAAGTATTCAAAAATTTTTCTAATTCATCTAGTTCATTAGCCATGTCAAATTCTTCGTAATCCTATTCAAACAGAACACAATGAATTTCAGTAATAATTCTACGAAACAAAAATCACACTCGTGTAGTAAGAGACAAAAACGAAAAACTAAGATACAACGAAATATTTCAAAATCAGATAGATAAATTTCGGTGCCATAGACGTACTCCGCAATAATGATCATCATTGAATATTTGAGGTGGCAAGGGATGTTTCGAATCTCTTGCTTTGCTGTTTTCTTGCATAAATTCTTTTTCATTTTCTTTGCCTGGTTCGGTAATATCAATCAAAGAGTACTTAATATTCTTGCTATCTAATATCATAGTGACTCTTTGCTGTCGTTTCTTGACCTAAAACAATTTCAATTCATATGTAAGTAATTACGTATGTAGTTCAGCGTTCGATAACAGAAGAATAAAATAAATAGATAATTGTATGTATTCGATAAAGAGGACTCTTTTTTTCATAAGAAATGACAAGTTTGGAACCATTAATGACACGAAACACAAACATACAAATAATTACCTCTTTGTTGCCGGAAATTCCTGAAATATAAACTCGAACAACCATTTTATGTTTTAACATATACTAGGACCATTAATAAAGGAAATAAATTTTATGATTTAAATCTTTTAGGAAACGTATTACTAATTATTAGGTAACTAGTTGTCTAGTTATCAAAACAGTTATCACCGTACCGAAGTAACTGAATACTTCTAGCTTTCCCAGCCCATAAACCAAAACCACCACCACCTACCGCCACCCATAATCTCAAAATAAATTTCTTGACTTTCCCATAAGTTTATGACGTAAACAAACTGTATAAAACCGGCGGCACGGCACTAGGTGCGAAGCCCGAACAGAAAACTAGTATTATTGTGAAAGTAGGATTACTGAACATTGTGAATAGTTGTGAGCAACGCGAGACCCTAGCAGTGCAACGCAGCTACCAACCTACCGAATATTGAAACATTAAATATACCTTGCACACAAAATTGTCAGTGTGTGCAATTTAGTGAAATTATTTGAAATGCCTTTCGTTCAGATTTTTCAGTACGGCGAGACTTATTTTTTCGTTGCGACTTGCCAGCGGGAAACTGGTTTTAAATGGTTATTTACGGCAATTTCAAAGTACTTGTCACACAGTATGTGGTTGATCCCTTATACCTTCTACC
>FIZU01008615.1:0-24338 GCA_900064475.1 Pseudococcus longispinus
TTCAAATCGCTAGGATTCCCGCTAATAGCTAAATTGTACAATTTTAGCTATATTTATGCATTGAAATCGCTAGATATAGCGGGAAAATCGCTAAATTGGCAACCCTGGAAATGAGAACACTGTTGATATCAGTCAACCTGTACTTATCCTTCGTCTTTATATTCGACTCCTGCTTAAATAAATTAATCGAATAGAAATTTTTCCACAAGTGGAATAAGTGAAACTAAAAAATTTAGAATTTTGGCACTATGCCAAGAAACGAGTGATTTGGCAACAAAGCTTGCAATTATTTGACGACGATGCCATTAATATTTCATAGGATACGAGCTAATTTATGCAGAGCTTGATAAAAAAGTTCAGATTCATGAGACGAATGAATGTGACAACCAAATAAGACTTTGAAAATTTGACAAAACTGTTGAAAATTAGTTTTATTTTACGAAATTTCATTCAAAGGTTTTTTCTGAAGGTGATTAGGATGCACATAATATGTGATATTTTGCATAGATAAGTTTTTTTTCGAGGTAATTTTGTATGACTTCTCAGTGGTGTCTTCAGTGGGTTGGAACCCCCTCCCCCCACCACCTGATGAATGAAATGTTGGAAAAAATTATGAAATTTCAGCTTTTGAATACCTTTTTCGGTTCGGCTTCAATAAATTTACCTACGATTTTGACAAATTAATGGATTTTTTAAACCTTTTTTTCCCAGAGAGATCTGATAGATGAAATTTGATAATTTTCATTGCATCATGAAGACTAGAAAGTCTAGTAAGTGCAAGAGAGGTTATTTCACCAATGAAAATGAAAATTTCATACACAAAATAGAATCAAATCAAAATTATCTACTTTCAATAATTGAAAAAAAATCGCTCTCAACTATTCATCCTTAAAAAAGAAAGAGATGTGCAAAAATGTCAATTTCACATCCCTCCCAAATTTTTTTATAGGTAGTTAAAATTTAAAAAAAAAGAATTTGAAATTCTGATTTTATAATTCCGCTATTTCAGAAGCTCAAATTACACAAAATTAATAATTTTCATAATCTGCTTCCAAAGTTTTTCAAACTTTCAACAACAATTTTTTGAAAAAATAATGTAACATTATACTTGAAAAAATGGGTAAAATTTTGTAAAATTCTACTTCGTACATTATTTAGTGAATATTTTTGAGGAAAAATTTTCATTCACTGCATTTTTCGATAAGGAATATGCAAAATATCTGTGCAATTTGACTCTAAAGCCATTTTTGAAAAAATCTTACACCTAGCGATCATTCTCCCGAAATTTTCATCCCTGATTCTAGTGCTAAGATCGAGGTAACGGTGAAAATTGATCATTTATCATTTGCAGAGAACTTTCAGAATGTGATGAGACAAAAAATTTCCATCCTTACTTTTATTTCAGCACAGGAATGGTCATTTTTCAAAAAATATTGGTTAATTTTGAAAGCAGATTTTCTGTGCAAATTTTCGTTCAATTAAAAATTCTCTTTTCCTTTCATATAATCTCTCCATTTGTTTTTCATTTTATAAAAATATATTTTTTTTCAATTTTGGGTCATTTGGGCCCCTGAAATATTTGAAGTATAAACTCGAAATTTAATTTTATAGGTAATGAAAAAATCTGAAAAGGAAGAAATTGAAATTTTTTCACTACATATCTTTCTGTTTTAGGGGTGAGTAGTTGAGAGCAATTTTTTTTCAATTTTTAGCAAATCTCACACAGAAAAATGAAAGTAGGTAGGTAATTTTGATTCGATCCTATTTCCTGTGTCCTGTTTGAAATTCTAATTTTCACTAGTGAAAATCAATTCGTGCACTAACTTGACTTCCGTCTACATAATGCAATGAAAATTTCTAAATTCCATGTATCAAATTTTTTTTTGAGTACAAAAGGGTCGATTTTAAATCAAATCACATCCCCCCCGCTAATCCCTCCTCTCCCCTCCTTGAATGGCTGCAAGCTACTTAGATGCTATTAAAATTAAAATTTTTTTCCGGTTTACTCGAAGAGAAGCTAAACAACACGATAATGTAAGGTAGAAGATTGCTCAAAACTTGAAAATCCTGCCTATGAACTCACACATCAGACCATTTCTTTTGAAATTACAAAAATTGATCAGAGATGTCAATAAATCGAAGTGTTTGAAATTATTACCACAACAAACCATCTAAACCAGGTAATTAAATAAACCTCACACCCTAAAACTTCTCCCTTGACCCCTTCCTCTTCCTGCCATTCTTCTCATCTTACCCAGCTCCACATTCCACTCACTTTCCTCGATCTTGAACTCGAAAAAACACTACACAAAGAGCACACAGGGTTAATCAAGTCCTACGGGACTGTTAACATGGTGGTTTGGCTATCCCTTTACATCAACAAACCGTGACTATACTTTTTAGCTTTTTACGACGTTTGAACACGACGAAGAATATACGCATTTCTCGACGTGGAAATTGGTAATTACTAAAATGGAAACGGTTACAGGAAGTAAAACCTTTTAATTCCATCCCTCCGAGGGTTTTATAATTTAGAAAGATGTTTAATGAAAATGAGCAAACTTCAGGTTTTTTATTGGAATTTAAAAGGTTTTCTTATTTTTTTTCGTTCGCGTTAGCAGGTGTTCTTTTTTGCAAACTGTCGGAGTTAATGCGATTTTAAATGTGTACGGTTTAATGAAAACGCAGCTGGTTTAAATGCTTTAGCTTCGGTATACCGAGAAAGAGAAGTTTTAATTTCGTTGCGTGTACCGAGACGAGAGAATAAGTTGGCGAGATGACGTTAGCAAATTTGACCGAGTTTTCGTCGACGATAAAAAGACATACTACGTTATATTTTTTTCGTGTAGGTGGTGAAAGGTATAGAGGTGGAAAGGACTATGAATGAGTGAAAATATGTAGAATGTCAACAAAGTCTAAATAGGTACAAGTTTTAGGAGGTCTTTAAGGAATTCCTCAGAAGTCGAAATTACTTATTGTAAAATCTTCGTTTTAATTTAAGACATCAGATGTCTTGAAAACTATTTTACTCAAATCAGGAAAAATATCATAAAAAAATATATAACTTTACTCGGAATGTCAAAGAAATTTCATTTAAATGACCCTAACTTGTTAAAAAATTATGAAAGCGACGAAAAATCAATTTTTACAAAATTTTCAAAGGTGGTTAAAAAAGCATGAAAACTGTTGAAAACAGTTATACTCGTAGAAGTTGTTGAATCACTGCAAAAATACAGCTACTTGATAAAAATCATGTAAAAATCGCAAAGAGTTGCCTAAAGTGTTGTAAAAATACTTGAGGGTTGAACAAAATTGGTTAAAAATACTGTAAAAATAGTCAAGAGAATATGAAATTCGATAATAGGTGTAGAAAATTGAGCAAAATATGACGTAAATTGTCGAAATGACTTTAAAATTCCAGGAAAAGCATGACATTTTACCCAATTTTAGCACATTTTCAACAATTTTTCGAATTGAAAAACAACACACTCGATACGACGAACCATATTTTAACGAGTCGAACTTTCGAGTTCATCTTTCAAGGTTGATAAAGATTAGATGAAATAATCAAAAATATACTTGACCACTTCAGCAAAATTAAAAAAGTACTGGAATAAGGTATACGTACTCGATATTTAAATATATCGTTATTTTGGAGTTTATAAACATTTAACCAACAATATCTACCTACTTGAAAATTTAAAAGAATTTTAAGGGCGTTTTCGTAAGCACAATTTTGCAATATTTTAAAATAGCTGCGCGTTATTTCAAATAAACTTTGTCCTTGAAATTTAGTACGAGTATGTTGAACTGCAACTTTCAATTCCTAACTCAAACAACAAGTCAACACAAAAATTATGAAGGGAATATTTATTCATTATTAAACATTAAATCAACGCTCGAGGATAAGTTGTGATATGTGTACAATTAAACAAGAAATCAAATCGTGTAATTAAGTAAGTAGGTACCCACATAAACTTACTTGACAAAAATTTCAACTCTATATTTTACCGCGTATGGCTTGTTGGTGGTGATACTAAGCGTAACATTTTCGTGATGAATACCTCCTTGTGTGATAACTATGTCATCATCAAAAATACTGTCACTTTTGCTATTCTTGACATCTTGTACTATAATGCAATTAATTTGTGGTCGGTTGTTAATTTTGATATTAGTCTGCGGATATCTCACTTTGATGGTGTACAGAGTCTGCTTTGTTTCCGATTTCTTGTAAACTGCATTGCGGACGTGTCTGAAAATGTAATGCAACAAATTAATAACTTTCTAAATTCGACTTACCCGTCACCTTTGATTCTTTTGCCAAATCTGAGGGAGTAATAACAATCACCAGTTGAAAGACACTCTTTACGCTGTTCCGGAGCGTTAGCTCTGGAGTCACTATCAGTATCTGAGTTGCCTCCTAATTTTTCACCAAGAATTTGGGGACGAGCATAGTTTTCAATATACGAATTTTCCTAAATCACTTCAGCATCAATGTGAGTAGTTTTTTTTGATAATGGTGCCATTTTTTAGCACTACTTCATCGCATAAGCCCAAAATTACCATCGATACTATCAGACAACACCAACTTTGAGACATGATTGATTTTACGACACTAGATGAAAAATAATTCTTTCAACAAATGAAACCGATTTCAAACAAATTTCAAATTAAACTATTTTCTTTAGAACGAACTGACTGTTTTATATATGAAAAATAATACATTTGAGTACCTGTATGATGAATTATTCTCAAGAGCTATATCATCGAGTAGTATATCCTTCAAAGGGGTCAAAAATAGGTTGAAGTCATCGAACTTGATCGAAATAGCAATGGCGTAATATACTTACACTTATTAATAGATAGGTAACTTTCCACATTTTACTTATAAATAATTAAACTATTTTTGCTCTGCAACAATGTTGAGGAACCACAATTGCTAATCGCCATTTGAAGGGAGGGAAAATATTACTGTATGCAATGTGAAATTATTGTAAGTACACGTCGAATTTGTTAAAAACTAGGTATGCAGAAGACAATAAAATATCATCCCCCTTCCCCAATTAACATTGTGTGTACTTTTTGAGCCAATTTTGGTATTTTTTTTATAAAAAAAGAGGGCGAAGAAAAAAAAACAAAAAAACGTTGAAAATAAAATTGATCGATAGATAAATGATAAAAGATGCAAAATATACCCAAAAATTAGCACCCTATAGCAAACAGAACGGAAATAAAACTGTTCTTTTAGTTATTTTTTTATCTTAAAAACCCTTGAATGATGCTCTGAACGGTCTTCTTTGGCATGCAGATTTAGCATGTGCCCTAGAATGTGCATTTTGGGGGTCCTAACCTTCCAGCCTCCATTCATCTCAAAAAGACGACACTTTACGAAGATCATTTTCCGCTGTTTTCATGATGTGTGATGGCTACACATCATTCAAATCGACCTAGGGGGCTGTCCTTTAGCATTCCGTCACGAAATTTCGTCATGACGACTTTTAGACATTATGTGAGACTTTATTAGACTTGGAAAATTTTTCAGGTCTACATTGATTTTTTTGAACTTGTAAAATTTTAGAGATAATACTGACTTTTAGACATTTTGTCAGACAAACAATTTACACTTTTGGATGCAGAAACTTAACTGTTAGACATTTTGTCAGACATTTTTCAACTTGGAAAAATTTTCAGATTTCCACGGATTTCTTGAACTTGTACTTGTAAAATTTTCAGAGATACATAATGCTGACTTTTAGACATTTTGTCAGACAACTAATGTAGAATTTTTGAATTTTGAAAATTTTATAAATTAGGGTTACTTTCTGGTATTTTGTCAGGTGGTCTTCTTGAATTTGGAAAATTTCAGATATTACGCTGACTTTCAGACATTTTGTCAGACTTTTTTGAACTTGGAAAATTTTTTAGATTTTCATTGACTCTTTGGACCTTGAAAATTTCAGGGATAATGCTGACTTTCAAACATTTTGTTAAAAAACAGTTTAAACTTTTTGAACTAGGAAAATTTTAATGAAATTTCAAATATCAAGTTTTTATGGACTTAAAAAAATTCAATAAGCAAAAGCATATCCTATGTTTTATAGTTTCATGAGTAGTGTGGAAATGACGGGGACTTTTCTTTACTCAAATTTGTTTTTCCCCCGATTTTTTGGAATTTCCAGTGCTGTTGCCTTACATTTTCCCATTTTCTCAAAACAAAAAAAAATCCCGACCTCGTTGCGGTTCTATGGTTACATAAATTTCGAAAACTTTATCAAATACAAACAGTCTTCTCAAAATCACCACTGCAAAAAAGGTCACTTTTTTACATACTTTCCCAAGTCCTTACATATACCTATTACCTACGAATTTCTAGTTTGATTCAATAGCTGAAGACAGATGATAAAATATGAAAATTCATCTTTCGCCCCAGAGAAATGCACGGAAGTTTATTTTTTCACATTTTGAAACGAGGATCTAGGTACTTCACCCATTTCAACGAAAACTCGATCCTTTCACGCAGATATGCCAGCGTGAGTCCTTCACTCTCTATTTTTCGTACCCTCATACACACAAGAAACCCCCTATAACACTTTCTCATACACACCTTGACCATTGCAGTAAAAATTCCTCAACAGTACGAATACCCTACTCGAGCGATAATTACGCTACGCATAAACAAATTCAATATGGCTTCTTAAATCGCTAAAACGATTACATAACGTATTCCAAGTACAGAAAGACGCAGCGGCGTCCGCCGTCGCGCCTTTGCCGCGGCAATACATAATAGTAGGAAGGCGTATTATGAAAATCGATATGGGGGTGCTTCACCCTTGCGCCCACGCGGTTTTTAAGAAACCTTTTACCGCACATCTAGTGACAAAAACTGGGGAAACGAAATGCTAAACTATGATAAGCAGGATGTTTGTGCGTCGCGACGGTGCGTGCGCAATGACGAGGACGACGACTACGTACACAGCACATACATTGGCTTTGGCGGCGACGGCGGATTAAAACGCCGCGCGACGCCATATTGTTAATACACGGCGTCGCGTAAATAAAAATGAACACTCGAGAAACGCGGGCCCAACCCGCCAAGTTTGAAAAAAAACCGCCTGGCCGATTTTTTAACTATACACGCAGCCTAATAATAATATTTACACGGCGGAAATATTTGCGCTATGGCATTTTTTCAAAAAAAAGAAAAAAAAGCGAGCGCCGAACAAAAAAAAAACCTATTCGGATATTTATTTGCCATTGTCAGCGACAGCTCTCCAGAAAGGCCGCGAAACTTCTCAAAAGCCGTTTCATATTTTAATGTTGATATTCGAATTATAAAAATGTCTCTAACGTATGTCGTTATACGAGATGGTCTTGACGTTTTATTGCTTACCTAGTTAAATTGAAAATTTCATCCCAAATACTACCGTATATAGCTGTATAACCCCGCGTACCTATACGAATACTATAACTATATACTCCGCCGAGACCCCACCGTCGCCATCCATCGCCGGCGTTTTTCAACACCCCTTTGCCCATCAAATTCCATTGAGAATTCTCTCCTGTGTATTTTTTTCGCGCGAGGTTTTCGCGCTCGCCTCCCGCGTCCTGTCCTTTATACATATCTGTAAGTTGCGTTGTAGTAATATAACGTTTTCTGAGTATACATCACGGATCCCGCCCCCACCCCCTCGCATCATTCGTCCCATCACTATCTCGACCACTCGTACAATCTTTTTTCGCACGTTCTTTTTTTAATAATTCGAATAATTTCTCGATCCTTTTTTTCCTTTTACAGGGTGGCACTCTCCAGAGGCTTAAGGTGAGCATCCCGAATCTTGATTTTGGCGAATGTAGCTCATTTTTCCTCTTTATTTGTGTGCCTAATGCGTATTTGTGTAATACTTATAACAAGTATTTTTATCAATGTGTAGTTAGTCATGGATTTAATGACACAAGAGCACACGATCACACAGAAATTACCACAACCGAATGAAAATAATGGTAGTTTTTCGAGACTCTCTTTGTCACATGGACGCATGTCCCACATTGATAGAGTTGTGCACGTCACACCGATATAGTTGTCCGTAAGTGGTTGGAACCAAAAGGTTTGAGGTCACAAAAATTAATCTTTCAGGAGAAGAAAAAAACTAATTCACACAAAAACTAAAGAGTTGTGAAAAATTTCAGGGCAGTTGAAGGAAAACGCAAAAGACGGTACCATTGAAAAATATTCAAGGTCACTGGAGAGAAATCCAGTCAAAAATTTTAGGTTTAGTCCTTTTTGGCTTCAAACACTCACCAAAACGTGATGTCAATTACATATAATTTAAAAAAATTCTGACAAGTATTGAGTAAGTTGTGCACTTCCTCGCCTGTTTTTTTGAAAAATAGCAGTTTCAGGCACTCCAACAAAATTTTGGCCTGGCCAGTCGATCTGTCATATCAGAAAACCTTGAAAACCTTTCATAACTCAAAAATGGTCATTTGAGACTTGACTCCCTTTTGGTTCTAACTGATTTAATTAACAAATTCATCATATCGATACATCTGCCTCGTTAACACAACTGCCGCACAATTTTTTCGAGTCGAATTCGGCAATATTCATGATTGCACATGTCACTAAGAGTAGCCCGGGATCCGAAAATTTTTGAAATTTTTTCGAGACCTCCCTCCCCATTTCGTCAGCTGGTTACACATGTGGAGAAAACAATTCTCAATTTTTCTTTTTCCAGCAACATGAACTTTGAGTAATGTCATTACTCACGGGTCCTCCTTTTAAAATTTTTTTTAAAATTTTAAAAATTAAAAATAATCAAAATTAAAAAAAATTTTAAGCAAAATAGTCACAACATACGTAGGTGCTTTTAGACAGCAAAACAATTTCCGGTGATTATTCATCTTTACTCTCATTTTCAGAAGTCGTAATTTTTTATAATGCAGACATTCACTTCTTGATAGTTTTAGAAAAATTCTCAAGACCTCAGGAGTACCTAAGTCAATAATGAGAAATTTCCCATAAGTGGTTTTTTTGAATAAAAATGTATCTATGTGATGAAGAACATTTCGTTTTTTGAGGTTCTTCTCTTAGAGAGTGATTTGAGTTATTCATGATTGCATATTTTTGATCTGTATTCAGGATTCACCTTCATCCAGTGACGAATTGAAGTTGGCTCCATTCCAGAGAGGGCTGAAAATTCAAAATTTTTGACTCTGATAGGCAAATTTTCCCACTCGAAATGAAAAATTTCCCAAATTTTCTAAGAAAAAAGGTAACTTTTTCTCAAATTTTTCTATTCAACCTTGATGCATTATAGTCGTCTCATATCATTTTTTTCGAACTTGAATGATCTGGGACATTTTTAGCAATGTTTTTTCAAAAATGTGGTTTTAAGCTCAATTTTTCTGGTACACAATCAAATAAATTTCAGAAAAAGGTGAAATGGTAGAATTGTTTCAATGGAGTGGGAAAATTACTCATATTATTCGCTTTAATTTGCCAAGTCGCTCATTTTTGTAGGATCATTACATCAGAAGTTATGCTGTTTTTTCGTTCAAAGCATAAGTGCTACAAATATGGGCCCCCCATAAAATGTGTGATTTTTTCAACTAAAAAGTCACCGTCATTTCCATACTACCCACGAAACTATAGAACATAGGATATGCTTTTGCTGATTGAAAATTTTTTACAGCCCAAAAAAGTCTGACAAAACGTCTAAAAGTCAGCATTACTTATCTATAAAATTTTATATGTTTAAAAAGTCAACGGAAATCTGATAACTTTTCCAAGTCCTAAAAATCACTCCCCATAGCAAAAGCATATGCTATGCTAAAACTACGATTAAAACAATCGTTCTAAAAATGTTTTAATTATTTTAAACTTACTTTTTTCAGTATCTCAATATGCCTAGAAGAAAATCAAGCACATTTTTCTTAAAAACTATTTTAAAATACATTTTTTTTTATCAATCAGCCATTATTTGTTATTTGTCACTAGTAAACGATGAATTAAAAAAAAAAAAATGAAAATGTATTTTTGTACCAAATTCCATTCAAATATTATTTTATAAATACATTTTTGTATCGATTTGCCCTCTTTATTAATTTTGTTTGAGGAGGCCCATATTTGTACCCAGTTTTTAAAATCGTTGATTTTGACTTCTTTCACTAAAAGCTGAATAACTTGAAAACTAAACAAGATAACAATTTTCTCAAACCGGCAGATAAAATTTACTATAATTTAGACTATAACATGTTGAGAAAAGAATTTGTATGTAGTTTGATTGTGGAGTGTAAAACAAGATAGGGGCCCATATTTGTACCACTTACTCTACCTAATGTAAGATTGCAAGAAATGCTCATTGCGTAAAAGTGGTGCACTCTTCACCAAAAATGTCAAAGTCATAAGTTTTCTGAAGAATTTTTATGGGATTCTAGTTTGAACTTTTACATCGCAAATTGACAGTTATTTAAGTTTCATACTCTATTTTTTTAGTAAAACTTGACACGTGGAAACTTTAAATTTGTCTTCAGGATGTTGTAAAGCTGATCTTCTGTTCTGAAACAAAATTTTCCCCTGATTTCAAGTAATCATCAAGCCAAAGTGAACTAGCTGTCGTGATTCCTAATATCGTGTAGTAAGACTACAAAAAAAAAGAGCTCTCATGTTCAATGTGGCATAAGCTTGTGTCTAAATGGGCTCGTAAAATCAGTTCTTCTTTCACGAGCCATTCTAATATCGTAGCAAAAAATATAGATAATGACCACTCTAAAGATGAACTTTCACAGTATTATGGAAAAATACCCCAATAAGAGTACATTTTCCCAATTGGATCATCTGTGATCTCAATTTTCGTCACTTTCTGGTACACTGCAGTATCATTGCATCTTCTCCAACCCCTCCTCACCCTTTCCTTCCCCATTTAAAACGTCTTTAAAATGGAAACACGCTGGCTCAAGGTGATATATTGCATCATTACGTGTCTCAAGGTGCGGGGTATGCTCCATACATATATTCGTACAGCTACCATTCTATTCTATACAAACGAGTCGTCACATTTATACTTATATTGTAGAGAGTATCGTTACATTGTCAAATTATTGCCATCGCCGTATACGATATTCAGGGGCCAGGCCGCAATATATCCACATACAACATATAGATGGCAACCAAATAAAATGGAAATAATAACATTCGGATTTTTCATATATACGTATAAAACATGATTACTGAGCGCACCAAGATGAAGAGTACTGAGCAAGCTGCGCCAGAGTAAAAAGCTTCTCTTCGCTTGGGTTAGCGAGAAAAAAACCTACATACAACACACCGTATTTCACTTTTCTTTTACTAATGTAAGTCCTATCATAATATAATTCTCGTTACCAAAAACGGAATAAATTTTTTTCTTTCTTTTTGGATAGATAAGCCAAAATATGTCTCGTATGGATATCGCGGCCTGGGCTATATTGTTATGCGAAATATTACCGTATGCCGTATATATAAAAGTGCACCCTTTTGCGAGCAGAAAGCTCGTCTTTATATTATGGTAGCCTGTATAGACTATGTGCGTTGATAGAAGGAAAAACAAATGTGCCGAGTCGCGCAGCCATTGTTGAATGTGTAACTCAGGTATCTATAATGATACTCTTGCTATATCGTAATCTATATACAACCGGGAATATAACTGTTATTTAAATAAAGTCGACTTCGTTCTTTTCAATATATGATGATGTAGGACCGGGTGAAAAAGAAATATCGAAATATATATTGCTTTGGGAAAACGGCGAATAAATTCAATTTACTGTGGGAGTGAACTCACTTCCGAGAGACGATGTGTATATAGAAGAGAAGAGGCACCGTATACAACTCACAAAAACAGCATGATAATGATGTTACTCATTTTGTATACGAAAGCTCGTACCTATATTCGAGTATGTCTATGTATATAGTATTTTTATTCCGCAAGTTTACATAGGTACCTAGTGTGTGTATAGACTGCGCAGCATTTTATTCGAATTAATTCGAGTTTTCTTGAGGGATGAGTGTAAATTTTTTTAGATTTTTTTTCTGCCAATCTTAGAATGAGCAAATGATAAGTTAAAGGTAATGGAGGTAATCAAAATATGTACATCGTGCTTCATTGAATTTCACAAAGTATTTTTAGTCAATCTTCAAATTATTCCAGTTCTCCATTAAAAATTGCTTGAATAAAAGATTTTTTTGGAATTCTTCATCACTTTTCTACAAATTTAAAAAAAAAGAAACAGTAACGTAGAAAATTTTTTTAACGGATGGAAAAATGGAACTTTCCAATCTTTCATTTCGAAATAGAAACTTGGTTATCTGCGGATTTGCTTATAAAATATTGGGAAAATTATTTAAATTGTCAAGACTTACCCGACCCCCCCCCCGACCCAATGGTCATTTCCGTTTCCATACTAACCATGAAATTATTCTAAAACATCGAATGATTACGCTTTTGCTCTTTCATGCTAGTCAAACTGAAGTGCACATTCCAATCCAATCTGACATAATGTCTGACTTTATTGACTTTATCCAATTGTAAATTCAAAGAGTGGGACACAATGTTATCATGTCTCGTGAAATGTCCAAAAGTCAAATTTGGAAACAATAGAAATTTTTCCATGTTCAAAAGTCAACTGACCCTTCATAAAATTCTTCAAAATCAAGAAAGTCAGAATTTCTGAAATTTTTTAAGTCCGAAAAATCGTTTGAAATCAGAAAAATGTTACAAGTCAGCGAGTTCAAAAAAGTCTCAAAAATGTCTAAAAGCCAACATTAGGTAAAAATTTGAATGATAAAATTTTGATTTCAACCTTTCTTGAAATTTTTCAAGTTCATAAAGTTGAAATTTTTCAAGTTCATAAAGTTGAAATTTTCCAAGTCTAAAAAATCATTTGAATTCTGAACATTTTTCCAAGTCCAAAAAAGTACACTAGTGTCGGTATCCTCCTCTTTGCATAGCACTGCTTGATTAAGAAGAATCGGGAGGGGGCCATGTTACTACTACCCTGGGCCATATTTCTACTTTCTATTCTAATGATTATTGTTGAAAGTTTCATAAAAATTGTAAAAAATTTCGCAAAAGTTGACAAAACATCATGAAAATTCTTTAAAAGCACTGAAAAAATAAGATTAAGTGCTTCAAATTTCACGAAAATTGTTCAATTTATTATATTAATTTCAAAGTTATAAAAATTATCCGAAAATTACAATCATTGTTCAAACAGTCATAAAAGTTGTCAAAAGTTGTCAAAACATCATGAAAATCGTCAGAAATGTGTTTTGAAAAAATGCTTTATAGATCACGAAAAAGTTTTAAATATCATAAAAACTGCTCATAATCTGTAGAAAATATTGTAAATTTTGACGAAATATTTGACAATTTTGACTATTTTAATCAATTTTCATACTTTTTTAAGCACTTTTCATAAATTTTTCAAAAAATTCCAGGTACTTTTCCTACTAATTTGATAATTTACATTTTTCATCATTTTAATGGAATATGAGCCATTTTAACGACACTTCAGACGATCTTTGAAGAATTACAGTCGATTTTCGTGACATTTTTGTTAATTTTGAAACTTTTAAAACAATTTTTACAAATTTTAAAACACGTTTTGTGAAATTTTCAACAAATTTGAAGTAATTTTTACAATATATTGACAAGTTTAGCAATATTTTTCATCATTTTTATAGAATTTGGTGATTTTTATAACATTGTAGATGATTTTTGCAGTATTTCAGTCGATTTTCGTGACAGTTTAACAACATTTAAAGTACCTATTTTAAACAAGTTTTACTGAGCTTTTAATGAAGTTTTTTGAAATCCACAACGAATTTCAGGTATTTTCTCACAAAATTTGACAATTTTTACTATATTTTTCATCACTTTAATCGAATTTGAGCCATTTCAACGTCATTCAAGGCAATTTTTGAGATATTTTAGTCAATTTACGTGACGTTTTAGCTAATTTTTAAGAATTTTTAAAGGAGATTCGTGTAATTTTCAACAATTTTCATCAAATTCCATAGAAATTGGGGCATTTTTACATTTTAGACGATTTCTGGAGGCTTTATTCGATTTTTTTTTTACTTTTCAGCAACTTTCAAAGTAACATAATCAAGTTTTACCGAGTTCTAAAAAATTTTTATCAAATTTAATATACTTACTTAATTTTATGATATTTCGGCAAGTTTTACAACTTTTTTCATAATTTATTAAGAATTTGATGGATTCTTACGACATTTCAGAAATTTTAAAAGTATTTTAATAAAGTTTTTCCTGGTTTTTGTGAAATATTCGATGATTTCCACCATACTGCTAGCGATGAATGGGACCATTGTTAAATTCTGGCTGAACATCCCACCGCATTCAACGAGTTGCTACTTCGTCTTGCTCCTCGCACACCCGCCTGCTCCACAAATTCTGACTGGCGCATGCGCACATGTGCAACACTCGACTTATTTTGAAGTTATGTCCAGACAATAGCCCCATTCATCGCTAGCAGTCCATATGTATAAAGTCAATGATTTCCACCCCATTTCAGAAAGGTTTGCAATCTTTTAACGATTTAACCACAATTTTTGATCATGTTTATAGGATTTTTACGTATTTTGACGATGTTTCAGACAGTTCAAAAGATATTTTGTAAAATTCTCGACAGATTTTTGACAAAATCGACGATTAGTGTCTAATTTTGGTCAATTTTCAAACATTTGAATCATTTTGCAAGTTGAACAATTTCACGATATTTTTAAACGATTTCTACGAGTTTTCCAAAATTAATTTTCGAATAATTTACACAATTAAATTAAATTTTTTGAGAACTTTGATAATTTTCGAGAGTTTTGAGGGTGAATTACAGTGTACAAACGAGTATCAAGTAAGAACATTTATAAATCAGGGCAGACTGAAGTGGCAAAGGTGATAGCCCACTTACAAAAATGACAAGAATCACGTTTCAAGTAAGAATATTAGCAGAAATGATGATTTTTTCCTTCACAAAGTCGAAAGAAATTGCATTTTAATATCTACTGAAAATTTTCATTCAGATTTACGAACACAAATTTTCAATTTTTTCTTCCCTGTTTTCAACATATTTTTTGTATTTATAGTATTCTTTCGAAGTAAACCTAAAATAAACGATATCACGTGTAGGTAAATTGAAAAATTATGTTGTAGACTTCATAATATTCATAATTGAAACGAATTGTTACAAAGTATTTCACATTTTTACGACTTTTTGTTAAAATGACAAGCAAAATCTTAACTGTAAACTCCATCAAACGACTGAAAAAATTTTCAATACCATAGAAAGGTCACAAATCTCGTTCGTAGGTAGCATTCCAATCCAAAATAAAATCAAATTCCATATAAAAACGGTTAAACATTACACTTAAAATAAATTTTCCGCAACTCGAAGCCATAAAATCACATCACCTACGCGTCGGCCGGATTTTAAAAATCACATCCACTTTTTTTCGCACATAGCAACTTCTAGAGCTGCTAAATTTTCCTCAATAATTCAAATTCGCTATAGGTGCGTCAAAACGAGCACACAAGCAAACCTGTGAGAAGAACGAGGAACGCGGGGGACCAATCGCGTATTAAAATCGGATCTCGCTTAATACGAAATTTCAAACACGAAAGCGATGTATAAACTTATTGGGAAACGAGTGAGAGAGAGAAAGAGTGAGTACGTGTACTAGATTTCGCGCAAACTTTAAATCGTATATATATCGGGAATGGCTGACGCCATTAAAAACCATTTACTGCAATTTAATCGTATTTTTTCGTTTGTAAATTCAAACTTTAAATCTGCGCAGTTAAAAGTGTAAAGTCGGACTTACGGTTAGACTATTTTCAATATATAAAAATCATCCCTTCAGTTTCGCCCTGGCTCCACCTAGAACGTTAAATGTTTCCTAAAGTCTTATACCACATAATCGTGTCTCGAAGTAGAAGAAAACCGAATGAGAAAAAAGCAAACGAAACCCTATAAAGCCTTATACGGCAATATCTGATTTTCCCGATACATGCGATAATTTATTACAGAGAAAAAATTCCAGCTTCGGATTCGCCATCTTGTTAGCGTATAAAGCAGATACGTCATTTTGGACGAACGAGGTGGTATACAGTTTATAACGATGTTTCGCATTTGGAATTTAGCTTTATTTACTTTTACGCCTATTTCGTGCCACTTTGAATTGTTATGCCGGATACGCGCCGTGGTATATAAGACGCGAATTTACAAATAATTTTTTTCAATTCATGCGGAAAAATGGTAAATTTAAAAATAGAAATTTTCAGCCCCGGTGAATTTACTCTCTCTATGTACTACGAGTATACGTTGTCGCGCTCGCACATTCCAATTCGGCACTCCATCGTTGTCGTTTTACTTACTTACTTACTTACTTACTGCGCCTTGTATATACATATTTCTTTCCCACAAACAAATTCCATATACGTAAATTCGTATACGAAGGTCACGTTTCGAATAAAAATTCGCTCGACAAGTCGTACCATATGTTTACTTTCGAATGAGGGTATATTTTTCGCGAACATCGTGTACAATTGTGTTACAATTTTGCCAACCTACACCTTTTTCATATTTTTCAAAGAGCAACCAGTTCTAATTGAAATTATACCTGTATTTTTACCTGAATTTAAAGTGTACAGAATACAGATATCATAAAAATTTCCGTAAAAATGATTATTTTTTGGTTCAAGTTTCACAAAAATTGTAAAAAACGAAGCAAAATGTACCGAAACATCATGAAAATTGTTTAAAATATTGAAAAAATGCATCAAATTACCGGAATATTGCACAATTTGACACAATTATCGTTTTGACAATTTTCACTGCTGATTTTAGTCAATTTGCAGAAGCACTTATTATAAACTTTTCAACAAATTTCAGGTCGCTACTTTTTCCAATCATTTGGCAACTTTTATTACATTTTTCATCATTTTTATAAAATTTGAGCCATTTTAGCAAATTTTTACGCTCTTTAAATAATTTTCACGAAGTTTTAAACAAGTTTCGTGAAATTTTCAAAAAAATTTAGGTGATTTTTCTAATCATTTGGTCAGTTTTATTTCATTTTCCATGATTTTTGCAGCATTTAAGTCATTTTAACGATATTTTAGGCTATTTTCAAAATGTTTTAGTCAATTTTCGTGGCATTTTAGGAATTTTTTAGACATTTTAAACAATTTTCATGAATTTTTAAACCAGTTTCGTGATATGTTCAAAAATTTTCATCAATTTTCCTGTAATTTTTATAACACGTAGACAAGTTTTAATTTTCACGTATTTTATACAAATACTACGTTTTTTAAAACAGATTAATGATGGAATTTTCAACAGTTGTCATTATAATTAGGTAAATATGTTGTATGTCTTGTAATTTTTATGCTATTTCGAGCTTGGCCAGTTTCACAATAATCGAGATAATTAAATTGATCAAAATTCCATGATTATTTTCAAAAATGAGAGAAAAATTATTAAAGTGGTTCAAATTGCATTAAACTTGTATAAAATATGGCAAAAATTACTCAAAATTGTGTAGAACTTGTTCAACCACATAAAAGTTTCACAACTCAAAAACGAATGAAATAATGCCACAGTCATTTGAAGGATGAAAAAATCTATACAAATAGAGCGAAAGATCAAAACATGAATTCAGTATCTTCAAAATTATTCAAAATTCGTGAAAAAAAAGTGGATCCCCTGATCATTTCTATTTCCATATTATCCATGAAAGTATAAAACATAGGATATGATTTTGCTTTTTCTGCTATGTCAAACTGAAGTGCACATTCCAATCTGACATAATGTCTGACTTAATCTAATTGTATTAAGTTCTAAGAGTCGGGCATAATGTTATCATGTCTCGTGAAATGTCCAAAAGTCAAATTTTGAAACAATCTAAATTTTTCCAAGTTCAAAAGTCAACTGACTACTGCATAAAATTCTTCAAATCGAAAAAGACAGAATTTCTGAAATTTTTCAAATTCAAAAAATCGTTTGAAATTTGAAAAATTTTTGCCAGCATGATCTTTAAAATTTTCGAATTCCAAAAAGTGAATTTGAAAATTTTTTCACTTCCAAAAAAGTCTGACAAAATGTCTAAAAGTCAGCGTGATGGAATTTCGTGACGTTTTTTGCAGGTTTGATCATCTCGAAAGCATATCCTAAGCGAAAAATCATAAAAATTGTCCGAAAATCATGATTACTTATTGTTCGAAGTGTCATACTTTTTTTTTTAATTTAGCAAAAAGTTATTAAAAGATATCATGAAAATTGTTTGAAATGTTGAAGAAATGCTTCAAAGATAACAAAAAAATTCAAAATGTTGCAAAATTCGTTAAAAATCATGAAATTTGATCATAATTTGTAGAAAATATTGTAAATTTTGACGAAATGTTATACAAATTTGACCATTCTTACTATATTTTAGTCAATTTTCAAATTTTTTGAGAACTTTTTATGAATTTTTCAAAAAATTCCACCCACTTTTCCAAATAGTTGGAGGAAGTACCTAAATTTTAAACTAACATGACATTTTCATGGCTTCTATTACTACCCTTCTGAAATCGAGACTTTTTTTATGGTTTTTACTTTTTAATGATCTTTTAGACACCATACCACATCACTTTGAAATCTTAAACCAGTTTTCAAAACCCGAAGTAATATCAAACGGCCAAAAACCAGTCAGACCATTTTTCAGGGTCACTTAACAAAGTATCAAGCGTTATTTCATCCCTCAACGAATTTAAATTCTCTTACTCCCATTTAGCAAGCGTTTTGTAAAACACAAACACCATAAATTTACATACTAATCCAATTAATGAAAACACCGAAGGTGATTCGCTCATTAAAATGACAAATAGTCGAGGGAGCTTGACAATTACACGAGTGAAAACAACGGTAGCTCATTTTACAAAACTAATTATCACTTTGGGGTGTCTCAACAGCCCTGAAAATTCCCCAGCTTCACACTATAGAGCATTTACAATTCGACGTCACCATTGAATTTTCACAGAAAAACAGCGTTCTCGGGGCAACTTTTTTGAAAAAAATTGTTTTGTTTTTCGTTGTGGTCGTTAATTTAAGAATACTCAGCAACTCAATTATTTATAAACCATAATTTCTCATTATAAAATATGAAACTTCATCTAAAAAAAAACTATTTTAAAGCAGTTTGCCCCGAAACTGTTCGGCGAAAAACGTTACACCCAATAAAGTGTAAATGCTCTATACACTCGAATGAAGAATTTCTCAGTTGAAATTCAGTAAAACCGACCACATGACATTTTATAAAAAGAAAAATTCATACACAAACGAGTTTCTCACTTATTTCGACACAAGAATTACTTCGCAATAGAACTGTTTCCAACCCACATCATTACCAAAATCCATCTTCATTGCTTCGGTTTACACTAAAGGAGGAAAAAAAATAGCAGAAAGGTATAAGGGCTAGCTAAAGGAGAGAAAAAAACCAAAGAGAGACCAAATTATCGTATCAATTTTTCTTGTAAACGGCGGATTAAATATGTTCGACAATTTCGTTTTAGTACGTGAACTGAAAACTTTAATACTATTTTACTCTTTCGGATGTATTTGTTAGCCGAGCCCCGGTAACGTTTTAATGGGTGCGCATTTTTCTTTTAACAATAAACGTATAAAAGTCGCCGTGTAAGCAATAAACATAACAGAACTGGTCAAAATGGTTGCCTATCCAGTATCCATACGTAATACAGGCGTATAAGAGAGGGGCTTAGTTCCATTAAGATCAAAAAGTAAAACCATTTCTCTCGATTATACGGGGGTATATGGGCTTCTTAGCGGAATTAAAGGCTACGGGGCTAAAAGACATAAGAAATACTTCCATTTTAAAAGCTACCCTCAACAAAACCCCGGCTAAATGAGCTACGCGCAAAAATATAGAACGTGGAAAGATATTAGAGAGACGTTTAGTCGAGTAAGAAGAGAAAAAAAAACCTAAAAATAGCTCGTCGTTTCGTTCCGGCAAGGGACAAAAAAATATAGAAGAGATGAGCGTAAACGCGAGGCAAAAATTTGCGCCGGGTATACCGAAAAACATATCGTAAATAGTTAACTTTTTTTCATAGAAAAATGAGCATTCTAATGGAAAGATGTTAAGCTCTGAGAACCGATGTCACTTAAGGTTTTTTCTTCATCTTTTACTCGTCGCTTCTTCCAGCCCACTTCTCGCTCTCTCTTTTACTCCGTCTTTTTCCCGAAGCGTATATCGATGATAGTCGACATTTTTGTAATTTACGTCAAAGGAGCAAATGAAAATTACATCGAGACTTTGAGACGAGAGGCTGAGAGGAAATTCGAATTTTTATTCGTTTTGTGTCATTTGTGTATTAAAAAGAAGCCGAACGAACCGGGCCCGCAGTAAGAAGGTATTTCTTTGTCTACATTACGCCGTTAGGGATGTTGTTTCGGCTCGTTTAGGGTACCCACCTGGTAACAACATAGTCTTTTGTTGGTTTAGTGTTTTCGATTTTTCTCGCCCGATTTGATTTGATTGTTTTTTTCCTCTTGCTTTACGTTATTTCGTCTTTTTTATCCCGCCACGTCTAACATTACTCGTCGACTCTGTGTACATTCATTTTTTTGTAATTATTTCTCCAATGTTTTCTTTTCTATTTTTTGGCATTTTATTTTATATACATTATGTGAACGAGAAAAAATACTCCTTTCAACATACCACTATAAAAAGAGAAACACGCCGTCGCCAAATATTTTTTAATAAAAAATATAAATTCGTATACGAAAAACTCTTTAAAGTCAATTTAACATTTGCTCCGTTCGAAAAATATTTTTCAAATTTAATATATTCATACGACAGAAAAAGACGCGGAGTTGGCCCAAAAATAAAAAAAGGAGAAAAACCCTTCTTCGTTGAACGCGAAACAAGAGAAAAATCAGCCTTTAAATTTTCATTCAACGGGTACGCTATTTCTCTATACTTTCGTATAGTACTGTATTTCAGCTCCAAAGGATTTACGATTAAAAGCAAACATCGAAAGCGGCATAATTTTAAAATAACCGAAAAGTGTTATAGTTTTTCTCTCCTCTTTTTCGTTTCATTTTTTTCCCTCCTATGTGCTCGTACGCTACGTTGCTTCTTTTCTTCTTCTCTTTTTCTAACCTTAAAGAAAATATCAGCAACGAGAAATGACGTTCCCAGTATAGAAATTCAATTTGGTAACGTTAATCGATCTCGTTTCGCTATTTTCATCCGAACGTGTCGTAAACGATCGCAGCAACGTACGATGTTTGCGTAATTTTTATATTGGAAAATATTTTTTTCCTTCGATTGAATTTTTCACGTATGTTTGGATGTGTCGTAACTGTTTAATTTTTTCTCTCTTCTTTTTTTTCCAGAAGGAGGATCAATAGAGGATTTTCAAGAAAAATGAAACCGATTCGAAGATATGATTGATAAGCAAAAATCTCACAAAGATTTTTATTTGACATAAACGTAATTAAAAACGAAGAAACAATAAAAACTACACATGCAGTGTATACTTTTAAAGAGCTGAGCCCCCTAAAAAGCATATTTACGACACTTCATTACTCTACAGACGGTACTACCTTCGTTGGCGTGTGTGTTTTGTGATGTCGTTTTCTCACTGCATTCAAGTTCTCATACCAGCTGGAAACCATTTTTTTTCCTCACCAGCATTTAAGGTTAAGGCACATGATTCTGGAAATAAAAAGAAAAAAGAAAGGATACACCTAGTCACAGTAATTTCTGGTTATAAAATTTGAAAGTGCATTAGAATTTAAAAAACTGAAATAAAATTGTACCTATTCAACAAATAAATGTTATTTTTACATCTTCAAATTCATTCATTAACAGAGTAAGGAAACATGTGCTTTGATACACTTTTTATCAGGGTATTCTAATTCCTATCCCTATATTGAGCATTTTCAAGATATTTTTGTGTTTCAGAAAATTTTGAGCATTTTGAGTCATAGGTATTTGATAGAGCATATTTCAGCACTTTTGCCCATAAAAGCATTTTAGCATAGGTATTTTACTGCCTTTCACGCGCTTTTAGTGCATTTTTGAAAGTACAAGTAAGTATTTGGTAGGTATTTTTTTGGGGATTTTTAAGGAATTTCCGGTTAATTTTTTGATAACATTGAATGAAAAGATGGACCACCATGTTTTTGTTTTTCAGTTAAATTTTTCTAACCATGTTTTAGAAACTTTTATGTAATTTTCAAGAGATTTCTGCGATTATTTATCGATTGTTTCACATTTTTCAACAATTTTTTGCAACAAAGAATACAATTTTTACAATATTCAAAGTTTTCTACCATTTCAAAAAGATTTTTATGGAAATTTAAGAATTTTTCGTACTTTCTCAATTTTTACAATATTTTACATAATTTCAACGGCATTTCATCAACTTTCACGTCATTTTTAAAGGATTTTTGTGAAAAATTATAAATTTTTTTACAACTTTTCAATACCTATGACAATATTTTACACAATTTCAATTGTACTTCGCCAAATTTTACTTGATTTCAGTACAAATTCTATGAAAATTTCGTTGTTCTACCAATTTTTCAACAACTTTTACAATATTTTACAATAGGTATTTCAACATCATCTTCAAAACTTTTCTATAATATAGTAGTCATTTTTCAACAGTATTTTATCAATTTTTACGTAATTTTGGTGCAATTTCTATGAAAATTTCATTATTTTTGCAGTATCTATTCAATTTATACCTTATTTAAACGAGATCTTAGGGTAAACTTAGAAGTTTTTTAAAATAAATTTTCATCAAGTTTTGCGATATATTACACAACTTTAGGGACATTATGTCAACGTTTACGTCATTTTAATGCGATTTCTATGAAAATTTCCACATTTTCTCAATTTTTCAACAAGTTGAAGAACTATACCTACGATTATTTCAGCAATTTCAAATTCATTATATGGACTTTGATGTTAATTTACACATTTTTTGTGTAATTTTAACTATATTTTCCCTGATTTTAATGATTTTACTGACATTTGTCACAACTATTACGTTATTATACTTACGACAAACTGTGCAAAATTATCATTGAATTTGAAATATCTTTCAACAATTTAGGCAAAATTAATCAATTTTTACACAATTAATGAAAAAATTCAACGAGGAACGTCATCATATCAATTTTATTGTAATTTTTTAAAATTTTCAACAATTTTGATAATAGGTATTTAAAGAATTTTATCACTTTGAAAAACTATTTTCGAAGCACGGTTAAAGTCAATATAATCCCAAACAAATAAACAAAAACAATTTTTACGAATTGATCAAAACTGCTATACCATTTTCGTGATGTTTACAATCGATCGATTGAATTTTGTGGAATTGAACCTATTTTCATTTTTACCATTTTCAGGGTATATTTTCGCTTCTTTTTTGAAAAAAATTTACAACCTTGAAACATTTTGATGAAAATTGAGCAGTTTTTTCAATTTTTCACAACTACAGCGATATTTAAAACGTTTTCAACGGTATTTCATCAAAGTTTACGTCATTTTAGTGCAATTTCTGTGAAAATTTCATAGATTCAACATTGATGAAAAAATAACACTAGGTAGACTATCAATAATCAGTTTTTTTTCAGTTTCAAATTGGGTTTCAGTTTCAGTTTTTTTTCATAGTTACAGCTTTTTCGGTTTTTAGCATAGGATATGCTTTTGCTGTGGGTAATCTCGCGGAAAAACTAACGAAATTCCGTCTCGCTGACTTGTAGACATTATGTCAGACTTTTTTGGATTTGGAAAATTCTTAAATTTCCACTGACTTTATAAAATTTTGTGAGCTTTTTTTGGGCTGTAAAAAATTTTTAATCAGCAAAAGCATATCCTATGTTTTATAGTTTCATGGGTAGTTATATGGAAATGACGGAGACTTTTAGTTTCAGTTTCAGATTCAGTTTTTCATTCAGGCCCTTATCTAGCACCACAGCAGCCAGAGTAATGTCCTGGTTGGAAGAATTCGTCAATTTCTCATCTTTCCTCTCAAAAAATTCCTAGATCCTGTACTTACTTTTCCATTTTTTCCATTGGCCTCTCTGACGGCTGAAATATTGACGAAAATGTTGAAATTTCAGCTTTTGAATGCTTCTTTATACAAAAATGTTAGCCCTCGCTTCGCTCAGACTCAATAAATTTGCTTATTTGGACAAAATATGTAATATATTATTTTTTCAATTTTACATAAAATCACTATTTTCTCACCCCCCCCCCCCCTAACCAAATT
>FIZU01008617.1:0-12531 GCA_900064475.1 Pseudococcus longispinus
CCCAGGGGTGGAGCCCAAGGATTCCACCAAAGCTCAAAAATCATCTTTTACTATAACAAATTGGGAGTCATGAAAAAAATTTTGAATTTCGACCAGAGGCCGATTGACCCCCTTACCACACCAGAGCCTTTCATTCGTCAGATCTCTCTTGAGCAGAAAAAGGTTGATAAAACAAAGTTGTTGAATAAAAACGTCAATATTTTTGAAAAGTGGAGACTTTGATGTTTTCAAAAGTCTGTTTGATCACCTAATATGATCAAATTGATGCGAAAAGATACCTATTCGAAATGTGAGAATTTCTAAAACTGTAATTTTAGAAAAATTTGTTTTTGAGATATAAGTACTTAAAGTTATTACTCCGGATATACGATATGTACCTGAACCTAAGCTGAAAAACCGTCGTAATAAAATTTATTTATACGACGATTTTTGCTAGCGATCGTAAAATATGCTACGTACGTTTTCGAGTTTGACATAGGAAATTATTTTATAGATAGATATCTATAATAGGTATCTCGTTATTATAACGTTTCCGGTTTCGTGAACGACGACTTGATTGAAGAACTTTTAGACGTCTGACTGCGACTGTTGGTACGTAGTGAATTGCGTGGCTTTATATTTTATCGGATTATAAGACGGGTAAGGGGCAGTACGATTCTATTACGGTGCTTCGCGATAAAAATATATTGTATAAAACGAAAGAAAAATCATTGCCACGGTTACGCTACGGCGCTGGCGTAAAAAAAAAAGCCACCAAGATAAACGAATAATGGAAAAAGCCGAGTAATAGGTTTGTAGTGGCCGGGATGAGGGTGGTCATAACCGTAATCGTAATGATCTATCATAAAAGTTGGGCTATACGATTCGCGAGTTTTCTTTGCGCTAGAATTCGCGTACACAGCTACACAATCAGCAGTAGAGGTAGCTTTGCGATGGCGGCGGCCAAACGCGTAAAACACAGTCCAAGAAAAACGACGACGCAGCGTGGGGCACTATAATAATGAATTCGAGGCGATAGTAAATTCTCGTATAAGGTTGCTTCGCAAAGCGTCGCTTTCGCGTTCGTTCTCTAGAGTGAAATTGAGAAAAAAGTTTGAATTTCGTTTGTTTTTCTCGGTACCACGCCGATATCTTTATAAAAGGGTAAAATTCGAATTCCGCTGGATTTGTTCTCGCTCTTTTATGTTCGAATGTCGCTGCACGACGACGGCACGTAATCGCGGTTCTGGGTATTCGATACGAAAACAAATTAATTTCAGCATGTTGGAAAAAATTTTCGACTGTCTTTTACCAAAAAAAGAAAAGCGAGAATTGCATTTATCTAGTGCGGTTTCTTTTGCGTGTAGTCGTATTTGGAACACCCGAGAGGGTTTTTTTAAAGCAGGTTTTACCTTTGGACTTTGATGGCTCGCTCGTTGATTACGCATGAATATTTTTTTTCTCAAAACTACCGAATTTTGATCCGACGAGTGATCCTCATTTCCAAGTTTTGAAAAGTTGCTATTCCATCTTTCAAAATTGTTCGTTTTGATGAGCGAATAATTCGTGTATGGTAAAATCTGACAAACTATTGAAAACTCGTAGAAACAATAAAAAGTACTCGTAAATCACTCGTCAAAAGTCAAAAAATTAATTTTTATTGGCTTTGCGTGAGAAAAAATTAGGATTCAATACTTTATTCGCCAAAAAACCTAAAACACATCCACTATTTTGAAGCTTTCCACTAAAGAAAGATCGTCATTTTCTATTAGATTTGCTTTTATGTTGAAAATTATTTTGAAAATTTGAGTCAACTCGGAGTTTATTTACTACTTATCCGAAAAAGAGCGAAAATTTTTCAACGCCATTTCCAAAATTGAAAGAAACTATATGAAAAAGAGTTGGGTAAATTTCTTTTGAATTTGAGGCCCAACTGCCAATGTTCTCATTGCTCGTATGCTCGATTTCTTCTCCAAATTGTGTTCAACAGCAACAAGCAAACGTATAAATATTGGTTTATTTGTATTATAAGTACAAACCCGATAACACGAATACGAGCAGAAAGAAGTATTTAATAATTGAAGGGTGCTTTCGCTGTAAACATTATTTTATCGTTGAATTATGGATTCGTTGCGTGATTTGTTCCCGAAATTGATTTCCATTAATAAACGGTTTCGGCATTAAAATAATTTGGTCGATGTAACTTTGCGAAAAGTTGAAAAAGCTCGAGTTCTAATTTATGAATTTTTTGTGCACGAAATTGTCCTCTGTTTTGGCTCGACTGTTAGAAAATAAATTCTTATTTCACGTTGCGAAAAAAAATTGGCTCAAAATTTAAAGGTTTTGGGACAATTTTTGTAAAATTTATCGTCCTTTGAATTTCTACAAACAGCGACACATAAATATCGTGTTCTTTCTTAATACGAATAAGTTTGTACGAGGATTTCGAGACTGTGTGCGAAATCGAGTACTAACCAAGTGATTGTTGTGTAAATGGTTTGAAATATCAAAATTTTTTGTTAGAATTGGTCAAAAAGTTTGAATTTTTACAACATTTCGTAGATTTTGTAAGCAATTTTTTCAATGATTCAATATTTTTCGATAATTTTTATGAAAATTTATCATGGGTTTTTCTATTTTGAATAATTTCTACAATAATTTGAAACATTTACGTTGCTTTTGTTGTTGTTTTTTTTTACAGAAATGTCAAAAAAAAAATTTTCAACGTTTTGACGATATTTCGCACTATTTGATTTGAATTTTTTTCTCGTTTTCGACAATTTTCTCGATGTTTTGAGCTATTAGCATAGGATATGCTTTTGCGATGACCAAACCTGCAAAAAACGTCACAAATTCCGTCAGGCTGACTTTTAGACGTTTTGTCAAGCAAAAAATTTGAAGAAAAGTTCAAATCAGAATATTTTGTCGGACAGCTTTTTACCTAACGCAGACTTTTAGACATTTTGTCAGACTCTTTTGCAATTGGATAATTTTTCAAATTCCTACTGACTTTTTTGGGCTTGAAAAAATTTCAGTTTTAAGGACTTGAAAATTTTGAAGAAAAGTTCAAATCAGAATATTGTCAGACAGCTTTTTGCCTAACGCTGACTTTTGAACATTTTGTCAGACTTTTTTGATTTTGGAAAACTTTTCAGATTTCCACTGACTTTTTGTACCTAGAATTGAAATAAAATTTTTCAAAAAAACTCCTTTACGAAATTCACTTACGAAAATACGTTGCGATGACTTTTAGATAATGTTGTTTGACTTTTTTGGACTTGGAAAATTTTTCGGAATTCAAATGAATTTTTGGACTTTGAAAATTTCAAATATCACGATTTTATGGACTTGAAAAATTCAATGAGCAAAAGCGTATCCTATTTTTATAGTTTCATGGGTAATTTGGAAATGACGAGGACTTTTTGTGAAAATTTTTTAGACTTGGAAATATTTTGAGATTTCCACTGACTTTTTAACTTGAAAAATTTCAGGGATAATGATGACTTTTTGCTTGATAATTTTCAAACTCCAAAAAATTTGATGAAATTTTCCAAGTCCAAAAAGGTCAGGTGAAAATCAGCTAAGTTTCAAGTCCAAAAAATTGACTTTCAATCGTTTTGTTTTTTTTTTTCGTTGGAACTAGTAAAAGCATAAGTAGGAAAACTGAACGAACAAGAAGGGTCCAGGGAGCGGAGTTCCCCTAGCGAGGCTCGAAGGGTTGGCTTTTTTCTGTATTTTGGATAATTTCAATGAATGTTTTATCCAGTTTACTTGATTTTTATCGAATTTGTTCGCTCTTGAAACAATTTTCACGATAATTCGAGAACTTTCGAAAGATCAAAATATAGGTTCGAGCTGATATGGAATGACCTTTTTACTTGGGGGCACGCTTTTAGAATTTGAGATGGTTATTTGGTAGAAAATAAATTTACTTTTCCAAGATTTAATAAATTTGATGCATACTCAACTATGGCTGGGCCTTGAAATTCGATATGAAAAACCCGAATGTCGAGATTTTCTAACGCACGAATATCTTTCGCAGCGAGTGTACGATTAAACAGCCCTACAGAAGTACTCGTCGCATTGTTGTCGTCTTTGGTCGGTTAATAATTGAATCGTAGCATAGATCTGGGTACGAGATGAGTTATTTGCGGAATTCGAAACGTGTATTTGTAGGCGAATATCTGCTATCTGGTGCATTCTTAATGGTCTCGCTTTCACGTAGGTATCTCTACGTATGACATTGTTTTAGCGACCGTTGCACATACTCGTACTTTGGCGTTTGCAACGTTGCCCTGGTAATTGAATCACGCGAATGCGGGTTTTTACACATTCGTTTAATTTGTAACCTCAACGTATGTACGAGTATGCGTGTGTGACGTAGCGCTGTGTGTAGTAGTACGTACTACGTAACCCGTATTCGCGAATAAATTAGTAAACAATTACACGAGATGATTACGTTGGTGTCTTTACCATTGTCGACCCTTATCAACGTCAGCGTCGTCGTTGCGTCACAATCCCTGTGATCCTTGTCAACGTCAAATGTATGAAAAAACTTGTACTAGTACACTTATATAGGCACGCAACTAGAAAAGAAGAAAAAAATACCTATTATACGATTGTAAATACCGACGAAGAGTAGAACGTATATTCGTCATGGTGAATTGCGGAGCGGAGATGGGCTTTACAAAATGGAAACTACCAGGCTCGATGTAGAATCACGGACATCGAGCTACATTTTGTACATTTTATTCGGCCGATTCGAAAAGCTATCGACCTCGAGTAGAGGACTTGATTTTTAATTGGCGAAAAGTACCTACCTATTACGGTCCGCGTTTTGAATTGAAAATACCTTCGTATGTATTTGCAATCAATACGCGAGGCACCGACTTGCAACGTATCTAACGTACTTTGACGCGGTAAAAATGCCAACCTTTGCACATGGACAAAGAATAATAAGTACGCAACACACTACCAGTGTAACATTTTGCTTAAAAATAATAAACGAGAATAGGATATGCGGTTGGCACGGGCGCGGGCACGGTGCGATGCGGTGCGGTGGGTTGTATATTTTAATCATTTCCGTCTGCAACATTACACAATCCCGGAGCGCGTACCGACCGTTAAACCAAATGAACCACGGCGCCTGAAAACCTTCTGTATAATTTGGCTTTATACAATTTAACTTCATCTTGCTGACAACTCGGGCTAATAAAAATTCCGCTACGGAAACGGTATTACAAATAAGTCTCTCTTCGCCTTGCCATTGTAGGAGTATATAACTCGCGCTTTCGTTATAGATGTCACATTCTAAATCATCTATTTGCACAATACTGCCACTGCTTCGCCTCCTCATCTCTATCGGTCCGAAATTCCAGCAAATAAGCGAACGCCCCAGACACCGGAAGTTACGATGAGATACTCGTATCTTGTGTTACGTTATTAGGTGTTGGATGTCGAATGTCGATTCGTTCTCTGCGTCAGAGTTGTTCAAGTATACCTATACGTATTTGTCATCTACAGAATGATATGGTTCCTCAGAATTCGTTTTTCTCGTGGAAATATATAAATAATGTAAATGTCCGAGTCGTCGTGTAAAATAAGAGATCACGTCGGAGTCTGTTTCTGACGTGGATGCTTTACAGTCGATGGTGTAAATTCAGTCAATGTCGCCATTGCCCAAGTACACTAGGCAGTGATGAATAATGACGAATGTAAAATGATTATCTGAGCAACCTCTTAGACGTTGATAACATCGACTGTAACAGATACAGTATTATAAAAGATTTTTTTTTAAAAGTATCGACAAAGACTCTTCGTTATCTATGAAATATGAATATTTCTTATTTGAGGAAAGTTTTTCTAAAACACGCCGAGTTATTTGTGCATTAACAAAACTTTTCAAGGATCGTAAAAAACTGTACCACCCCGAATTTTCAAGTTGGAGAAAAAAATTTTACATCATTGGAAAGCGAAATTCTTTCTGAAGTAGGATCTTGTAAAATATTCACGTTAATTACGCTTCCAGACCTTCGAGAATTAATTAAAGCGAGCGAAATGGTTACTTAGGACGTTTTAGAAAAACTATTTCAAAGTTTTCTAAACCATCAAAAATTCAAAATCCATATAACAAAGCACCGACAAAATATGCGCAGTATATTTCATAAGTTGTGAAACGTGGAAATAATTTTTGACTGGAAAGAACAGCGAATCATTACATGTCCACACCGCGTTTTCAAGTTATTTCTGAGCTCCAGTAAAACATCAAGACTTTACAGCTATCACAAAGATGACTATGAAACGAGTAAAACCAAAAAACGTTGCCGCCATTTCCATGCTACCCATGAAACCATAAAACATGGGATACGCTTTTGCACACCGAATTCTTCAAGTTCATAAAGTCGTGATATTTGAAATTTTCCAAGTACAAAAAGTCGTTCGAATTCTAAATAATTTCCAAATTTCAAAAAAGTCAGACAAATTATCTAAAAGTCGACGTAATGGATTTTCGTGAGTGAATTTCGTAATTGAATTTCTTTGAAAAATTTTTCAAGTCCATTTCCAAATTACAAAAAGTTAGTAGAAATCCGAAAATTTTTTCAAATTAAAAAAATCTGGCCAAATGTCTAAAAGTCAGCGTTAGGTAAAAAACTGTCTGACAACATGTTTGATTTGAACTTTCTTGACATTTTTCAAGCCCATAAAGTTGATGAAGTTGAAATTTTCCAAGTCCAAAAATTCACTTGAGATCTTAAAAATTTTCTAAATCCAAAAAAGTCTGATAAAATGTCTGAAAGTCGACATAATATCTGAAATTTACCAAATCCAAGAAATCTGCCTGACAAAATATTAGAAAGTTACCTTGATTTATAAAATTTTCCAAATTCAAAAAATCGAAATTATTTGTCTGACAAAATATCTAAAAATCAGCACTATCTCTGAAAATTTTTCAAATTCAAAAAGTCAATTGAAATCTGAAAATTTTTTCAAGTCGAAAAAAGCCTGACAAAATGTCTCAAAATCAATGGAAATCTAAAAATTTTCCAAGTCCAAAGAGGGGTGACATAATATCAGAAAATTACCTGATTTATAAAATTTTCTAAATTCAAAAAGCCTAAATTATTTGTCTCACAAAATGTCTAAAAATCGTCATTATCTATGAAAATTTTCAAAGTTCAAAAAGTCAATGGAAATCTGAAGATTTTTCCAAGTTCAAAAAAACGGACAAAATGACTGAAATTCGATGCTTTAAGTTCAAAAAGTGTAAATTGTTTTTTTTGGCAAAATGTCTAGAAATCAGAATTATCTCTGAAATTTTATTAATTCAAAAAGTCAATGAAAATCTGAAAATTTTCTCAAGTCCAAAAAAGACTGACAAAATGTCAAAAATCATCTTCGGAGAATTTCGTTAGGTTTTTCGCGGAATGACCCAAGGGAAAAGCATATCAATGCTAAAATCATCTCAGATTTTCACCAAATTCAAGGGGGGGGGTTGTTTTAAGTTGAAAGCCTGAAAAAAATTGTTTAGCTTCCTAGCTCAAAATGAGCAGAATTACAGGCCCTCAAAATGAATATTTTTTGAAGAAAAAAATGCAATTTTTTCTACTTCTGGGTAGGGTTCTTGCGTGGTACCTCGAGCACACTCCTAAAAAATTGCATTTTGAGTTTCTAAACCTCCCCAGGCCATTTCCGCCTGGTACCAAAACCGGACCTAAAGGGATTCTATTAATACAGATAAATTATTTTGATTGAAAACATAGAAAATTTTTCATTGCAGTGTGACAAACTTTCGATTTTCATAGAAAATTGATTTTACCAATGAAAAATGAGAAAATTTTGATTGTTTGTAAAAATCGAAAATTTGCCCCACTGCGATGAAAAAATCGCAATTTTTTAATCGAAATAATTTTTTTCTCCAATGGGTGCTAGTTAAGTCCTGTTTCTGTATCAAACGGAGGGTATTTTATTTTATTGTAAATCAAAAAATCGATTTTTCACCAATCTGCAAGTTTTCAACTTTCTAGTGAGGTAAGAAAAGTAGTATTCAATTTCATTCGATACCTTTTACGGAGGTGCAGAAACTGAAATTGCAACTTTCTACGAGTGTGTTAGAGGTACAATGCAGATGGCCCTGCCCAAAAGTGGCAAAAACCCGTGTTTTTTCCTAAACTATCGCCTTTTTGATGGCCCCTAGTTCCGCTCTCCTTTGAACTACGAAGCTAAAAATTTGTTTTAGGGGCTTCAACTAAAAAATTTAACCACCCTACCCCTTGAATTTGGTCAAAATCCGAAATATGCGCATTTTTCGCATCCCACCCAAGTATACATTTCTTTCAATGTTGGAGTCAGAGATTTACTATTTCAAATCTTTGATTTGGCAAGCTGCAAATATGCATACACTTGCGTAGTTTGAGTAGCAGCGCCGCTGGTTAGAAGGCGGTTTAGTACTGCTGGTACACCCTGTATAGTAAATTCGTACCAAATAGGCCCTAAATAAGGTATACATACTTGATAATACACTCCGACTCTATCGTCGTCATCAATGTCATCATCATCACTGTCGCGATGCTCGATTAATAAGTTAATGGCGCGTTTTAACCCAGGTAAAGGTAGCTAGGTAAAACGATAAGTTTTACGTACAGCAGCGTATCAACATTAGAACATTAAACCCAAAGGACTAATTGATAAAAGTTCACTTGGCAACTCGAAGCCCGAATAAAAATTCATCGAACAGCTTCTAAACTACTCAGTCGTGCGAAATATCAAAGAAAATCCGTTCCAAAGGCTTGCCAGTTTATTGGAAGATTTCCAAAATACACTTTATGTCGCGTACCTCTCTCATTTACATGTTCGATAAAACGCGCAGTTTTCACTCTTTCAAGTTATATACTGCAAAAAGTAGGTATCTACGCAGCGGGTTATGCAACCATATTTAGCGATTTCAAATCTCGCCGTTTTGTTACGCGTTAATTTATTCTCTATGCACAAAAGTCGAACGAAGACCCGCGCGCGTACATTTCTTCGCGAAAGAGAAGTACCTCTTCGTGACGAGGATTACTCGATAATTCACCGAGTAAAAGCTTTCATTTCTTAATGGATATTCAATGTAAGAATTCAAGTTGAGCTTCTGTTTTTTCCTCGCTCTGTTTTCCACGTATCTACTCGCGTATGGTAGGTAGTAGGTACCTATTCTTTGTTTGTTTTGTTTTTATCTATACATACCTACGTACACACTACACAGACGACTTGGCCCGAGCTTCTTCGTCCTGCATATAAAATACAATATTTACCGAACCAATTTAACGCGTCATTTGTGAAAGATTCGTCTTCGTCGTACGTTGTACGGTACCTATACCTACGATGCGATGTACGATATCATCTGTACTACGAGTAGCTGGCTAAGTATTCGTGACAGAGAAATTCTTATCGCGCAATTTACGAGAGTTCAACATGTTTGCAGTATGTATTTGTAATTTTATAAACGTTACGATCGGTTTTTCTCTTCTTTTTTTCCTGTTGTTAACAAAGCAATTGCCTCCCTATTTGTTATACGCAACTTTCGGCTTTCTGTTCGTTTTCAATAATTCATAACACTAACCTCGGTGATTCAACTTTTCTGCTTCCTACACAACCTCTTGCTTTTTTCCCGGATAACGGGATAAGTATATTTCGAAGCAACATATAAGCTTCTATCATATAACTATCTAAAAAGCCGAACTGATATCGATGTTCGTAATTCACATTTCTTCGGTGCGAACGTAAATTGAAAGTAGTTTTCCAAAAAAATTTCGCCTTTCGCTCGGGTTTAAACACTTTTCTATTTCTATTGATAAAAAAAACGAGTAGATATTCGTACAAATTCGAGTTTATTTTTTTGAAAAATTTTCTCGTCTTTTTTTCACACTGCTTCACTCATTTCGCTTAATTTCACGCGAGTATTTTCAAAACTTGAAATAGATGAAAAATTCTCGAATTGTTTCTCTTCTCTTTTTTTTGCAATAAACTTCCATTTTGTCCCGGCCAGCCGCATCACTTTTATTGTAATGTACCATAGGCATCTATCGAAGACACGATGTTTTTGATTTCATCGCTTTTTTTAAAGCTTTTTTTTCGCAGGTATTCGTCGGGTGTCATATTTAATTTAATACCTATTCCATTTCTCGTGTAGGTGGCAAGCTACTCGAGCGTTTTTTTGACACCTTAATGAAATAGCCTGTTATACTCGTCGCTCAGTCTGCCTTATTTTTCGTTCGCCTCGACGAAAATTTCATCTGAACAGAGCAACTTTGTGTCTTCTTCTCGATTCGTTAACGCCGATGTATTTTTCCGTTCTCAGCTGGGTCCTTGAGCCTTGTCCTTTCACTTCTTCGCATGCACTTGTTCCTTTTTAACCCATTTATTTGAGACATCGTAAACTCGAGTTTATCAGTGCAAGTCGACAAATTGATAATCAGGCTTTTTCGGCGAGAACGCCGAAAGGGGATGTCTCCATCTTTTCGTTTCGAAGTCGTCCCGTTGCAATGAAAATAATGAAATGATATTTTTAGCGTAGGTACTCGGATTGTTAAATTTTATACGTGTTTGAAATCGTACGTAAATTGCGCGTTAAATTTGACTTTTTTCGAGATAAAATAATAACGAAACGAGTAATAACAAACGATGCTCGTTAGAAGAGTAGATAGATGACGTGGAAAAAACTGACATTTAAAAAAATAATAATTAGAAATGAGATTTAAGTTTTTTTCGAATTGAAAAAAATTGTCGAAATGATTGTTAAAAAGGGCATATAAATAATTAAGATAGCTTGATAGAAATTTTCAGAGAAATTGTGACTCGTATATTTTGAAAGAACGTTATTTCTCGATATTTGATAAAACGAATTTTTTGTCTCGTGTAACACTTTACAAAAAAAATCCTCTACCTAGCTTAAAACAATCGAATCAATTCTAACGTTTTGAATTTTTATATTCGCCACAAAAAATTTTCAACTTGAGAAATGATTTCATCGTCGATTCTATTCACGCCGTTCGCACACCAAAAAAAAAAAAAATGCAAAAATAGAAAAAACAATTTTAGGAAAAAAAAACTAATCCAAATATTTACGATTTGCTTATATCGTAGACTCGAACCGAGCACGTTTTTGTCGGTATTTTCAATCGTTTATTTTAGCTTTCGTCGCTTTGTGAAGTAGATATACTCGTACAAAAAGAGAGAGAGAGTAAGAAAGAGGGAAAATTTCTCAGTCTAGACGAACCCTCTAAATGTCATCTCCGAAACGCTTTATATTTTCTTTATAAACATTACGGTAAAAATCTGTATTCCGAAGACGAGAAAAAACGATGTAAGAAGGGCCTTTTTTCCGCCCATTCGAGTGACTGCGTTGCTCCGAAGGCAGAAAATTCCCTACAATTAGAACGCTTCGTTCGTGGGTGAACGTGAAAATAGAGCTGACGCGAACGAAGGCGAAATACCCCGACGATTCGGATTTCACAAAAGAAAAATGATACGAAAAAATCTACGCTACGTTACGACGCTGAAAAAAGCATTATTGAAAAGAAAATAAATAAATAAAATACCTAGTGTAAAGTAAACTGCGAAGTGACGTGATAAAGGAAGCGAATCCTAACGGTGAAAATTTCATCTTTAGCAGCGACTCGACTACATTAACGTTTAAAAAATATCAACTGGGTAAAATTATGAAAACTTTTTTCAACGTGGATATTCATCCGAGCATTTTTCTTATCAAAATAACGGCAGATTTTATAGGTAGCGACATAGGTTAGGTAGGTATCTATCGTACGATGGTGTTGAAAAAAAGAAGAAAAGTTACGAGTGATTTTTTTCTCAAGTTATGTAATTTATCGCCGACTCCGGTCGTATTTTGTAGTAAATTACAACGAAAACTTTGTAAATTTTATTACAATTTGTAGAGTCGAGCGAATTTTGTGAAATCATATTTTTCCATCGGGGTAACGGTGTCCGGGAAATTCAGCGAAATTTCGGTGCTTTTTTGACAAAAAGAAAAAATGATCTTCGAGATTGAATTATAATGTCCTTATTTTCCGGCGGAAAACTTTGTATGACAATTTCTATAGTAACGTAATATATTTTACGAGGTTTGTTTTTTTTAGAAACAATAGGGCTTATTTTTAAACGTCAGATAAGACTCTGGAGAAATTTGCAGTAAAAGTAACTGCCCAAAATTTGGCGTGGTTTTGAATGGGAAAATATTTTACGAGTAGATATAGAGCGTTAAAAATGTTTTGAAGACATGATGGGGAAGGGGTAGTGGAAAATTTGAATTAAAGTAAACGCCTTTTAATGAGTTGGAAGCTTCTAGCGAGATTTCAGCGTCAATTTTTGAAGACATTTTCACGATTGAAAGTTTTAAATTTTCATTTTGAAGTTTCCAGTGTTTGTTTTTGACATGGATACCTATGTCTAATGGCTGGGGTCAATCCGAAAAAAGTGTCCATTTTTTTGTCCAAATTTTGTGGCCAAATTTTTTGTCCATTTATGTCAGACTTTTTTGGACTTGGAAAATTTTTTAGA
>FIZU01008624.1:0-10858 GCA_900064475.1 Pseudococcus longispinus
GAGCAGTAATAATCAAAAAAACAGTTTTTATTCAAATTTGAACACTTTTTGATGGTATTTTTTATAGTTTGGCACTTTTGGAAAAAAAAATGGCCAGAAATAAATTACTTCGGTTTGATTTTGGCCAAACCTCAAAATATGCAAAAAAACGCGAAAATTGTCAAAATATGCGGAAATATGCACTTTTTACTCCAAAAATATGCAAAATATGCATTTTGGGTCGAAATATGCAAAATATGCAAAATGAAATTGGACTCAATCGTCAGGAAATTTCATGATTCGTATAGATCCTTGAAATATTCACTTTTTCTTCACATGTAGACAAATATGCAATTTCATAAAATTCAAAGCTCTAATAATTAGGTTGGTGAAGTGAGAAATTTATTGAGCCCAGGCGAAGCAAGGGCAAAAATTTAAGGGGAAAAGGTCATTTCGAAAGCTGAAATTTTTTCAAAATGGTTATTTGAAAAAAATTCATTTTTAATGAATTTTGAACAAAAAATGTAGGATTTCGAAGCCAAATTCAGCACATTTTCGATTTTCAGCACCACTTTGTCAAATGGAAGACGTTTTCAGTACTTTCAGTGCCTGTCAGACACCTTAAACAATCCATCTTCCATAATAAAGAATAATCGATTATCAAATTTTTCAATAATCGATTATCGAAAAACCAACAATCGATTTTTGGTTTTGAAAACGGCGAGTCACAGATTTCAATATTGATTCAATATCAATTTTATCGCGTACCAATTATTATCGATTGAGAAACGACTATCGATTCTAGAAGTATGCATCGAAAATGGTTAGGTATCAATAAATATTGATTGTTGATAATATTTAGAAGAAACTTTTTTACAATTCAAAATAATTTTTGGATTTCCAAATCATAATATTTCTTTGATTTCCAGACTCAAGAGAAATCGATTATCGAAATCGAAAATTATCGATAATCGAAATAACACGTTTCGATTATTGAAATTTCAAAAATAATTTATTATTGATTTTATGTTTCAACCAACTACTGATCATCGTTTAATATTCGATTATCGATTTTAGCACAAATCGATAATTTCTGTAACTAACAAAAATCGGAGTTTTAAGCATTTTGAAGGCGAATGTTCAAAAACCAAAGTATGGCAAAAAAACGCCTTCAAAGTTTTGCAAAAAAAAATCGCTTACTGCAGAATGAGAATTTCAAGACCTACAATTCTGATTCTTGGCATTTCTTTTGTAGAACCCTTCGTTTGCTCAGAAAAAGGTGGTTCATTTATAAGGTCGATGGTTTTGAAATAAAAAAAAACTTTGACCTGCAAAAATCTCGAAAAATAAACCTCATAGAAAAAACTGATAGCTCCAAGGAGAAAAAGAATTTCAAGCTCTAAAATTTTTATCCCCTGCATTTTTTTCGTAGCACCCTTAGTTTGGCCAGAAAATCCATATTTATGAGAAATTTACAAAGCGTAATTTTTTTTTTCATTTTCAAACCCGAAAAAAATGCTAGGGATGAAAATTGTAGAGCTTAAAATTTTCTTGCTCCTCTGGGCCATTAGTTTTTTTTCTATGGAGCTTAGTTTCCCAAGATTTTTGCAGTTCAGTTTTTTTTGTTTCAAAACCATTGACTTTATGAATAGGCCACCCTGCAGAATCGGGTCTAAAACTTTTTCAGGGAATCCAAACATTCTCAAACAAAGTACTGGAAACGAACTTAGCGTCAAAGTGGACCCTTTTCACATGGAATGCCACAAATAAGTAAACTACTTCGGATCAGGTACAGAAATTTCTGCCTGTCAAGTGGCAAGATTTGAAAAAACAAGTTGCTTTGGCGAATATTCGACATATTTGTTTTTTTCACCAAGTCAGCGAATTTGTATTAAAATTTAGAGGTCAGATAATATATTCTGATGAAATAAATATGAATTAGTTACAGGTAATTTATAACCGATGACATCGTTCAAAAAAAAATTATATCTTGACAATTTTCAAAATTACTCATGCAACGCAAAAAAATTAAAAATTAATGAGAACTGATGAATTAATATTCTATCAAGATTTGAAAAATTTCAAACACTTCTACCACAAAATTCCTGCAGATTTAATATCACATCGTACATTTCGTACATAGTCACATAAAAAAACTCGTAAATCAAATTCCACCATATGCATAATTTTCTGTCATTTCATTTCCAATAATCAAATTATTGATTTACTTATTCTACCGAAAAAACCAGATTTTTCAAAAATAACGCGTTGAAAAAACTAAACAAATGATCGATCAAGTTTTAAATATAGAAAGGCGATTGCATTAATTACCATCATTCCGGTTTACCGGTGAATTAATCGAGTTATTTAATATTTGTCTTTTTTTCGTGACATAATTCTCGATAAGTTAATATTATGTGTAAGTATAAACTTAAGTAGGTATTACGCCTACAGCTGATTGCAACTAATTACCAACAGCTAAGGGCGGATACCATATTGAAACTCATCTCGTCGAACGGAAAATTCCCAACTAATCGATTTCAAAATTTTGACGAACTCGATAAGTTTAGTTTTCCTTTAATAAAAACACCGCTGGCGATATTTTTCGTCACATCGGTCGGAAGCCCGATAAAGGATAAGGCGTTGGGCGATAAAAGCAATAAAGTTAATAGCTCGTGGCCACAAATCAAATTAAATAACAGACAGACATTAAATAAGTAAATATCATTCATAAAAATAATTACTTTTTAATTACCTACGAGTCGATTATCGCTTTATGGCTTAATTGAAATTCTAACCAAAGATGTACGTACGTCTCTCGAAGCGGAACGTCGTAATTTGAATTATTTTAAAATAATCTGTATATGTTTTTTTTTCCACCGAGTAGGATAAAATGAAAATCTTACGAGCCCTTTTTTATTCATTCTCAAGCTATTACGTTTACGTTGAAAAAAAAAATTGCAACTTACTATCGTCGCTGAAATCGTCGACTAAGATTATTTCTTTTATTAAATGCTCCGGGCTACGGTTCAGCACACTGTTAAAGGTAAACGAAAGATTAGCGCTCTGGTTTACTTATAATTAAAACGTTTCGTTTTCACTTTCTTCATCTAACTACACGTTCCCTCTCATTCTCATAAATTTAAATAATTAACGGTACCAGAATACCGGTGCCGAATATCATAATATACGATACACGTCAATCGACAAATTGATCTCGTTACATAATTAAAAGCAGCCGAGATGCTGGCGCATTTTCAGCAATTAAAATCATTTAGTACCTGACCACCGTTCGCAGCAACGTCGATCTAGCTTCATTGTGAAAGGTAATTATCACACTGGTTTGTGGTAAGTCATCGCGGAATGTGTTTGGGCATCTGTAAAAAGTGAAAATTTATTCAATACAATCTGACCAGACCGATGCATTTACTCACACACACACGTATCAAAGTTACATTACGTATGGCATTGTATGAAATGCATTTATAATACATATACAATATAAAATCGTAAATACAAAAACGTACTGTGACATTCGAGTATCTGGTATTTCTCTATTGCTGGCCAACTTATCGCTTGCTGCTTGATTGAATTTATTTCTACCGTAAGCGTCTTCTCCCGGTTCGAGTGTTCCTCCGGCGACATATCCCTTCTCGTCGAAGAAAGTTTCGACCGCCGTTTTGGAATTCCCATCCGATGGCGTTTCCGAAAACGCCGTTTGATAAAACGTACCGTTATACGCTTCGCTGCGTATATCATCGTTGATGACTAGATTTTGGCGGATGGGCTCTTTCAGTCGGAGGCCTCGGTTTTCTTCGAGCTACGTAACAAAACAATACGAAATGTAATAATTAATTTTTTATGAATTATGAACAAAGATGACGTTTCAATTATTGTTTTTTTTTTACATAGTGGGAAATATAAAGTCTTTTGGAAATAGGACAAAGAACAAGAAGTTATCAACTTGTCACGTCAAACTGGAGTAGGTAGGTAACTGGGTATAAGCAATTATATATTTTTAAGAATTGAATAATTATATTGTCATTTTTCAAACAAAAAAGATTAGAGTCTAATGGAATCATTTTGAAAAAGGAAATTTAGAAAAATCTTCAAAATTATAATTTCATACCGATAATACACAAAATTGAAATATATGTAGCTTAGTTGATGGAGATGGTGGCGAACTTCAATCCATTGCTTCCGACAATTTCTTCAATTCATGAACATCGCCCTCAGTACATTCTCATCAGGATTTAGAAGCTTGATTCAAAAAAAAATTATGAATCATTTATCAAAATTTTATTTAAAACAACTTTTTCAAAGAAATCAGTTGATGAAATTAATATGTAATACGAATAAAATCCACGAATTCTTGAGTAGGTGAATTGTCTTTAACTGAATCAATCTATTTGCTAATTATAACAATTCAATTCAGTGGCATATTTAGGGGGGTCGAGGGGGTCCACCCCGACTGAAAAATTGCAAAAAATGATGAAATTCAAGCTAATACATGTGCCTTTCTCTGCAAAAATTCCCGCCCTCGCGAGATAAAAATGGATATTTTTAAACATTTTACATGACATTTTTTCGCGAAGACCCCCCCCCCCTTGCCACTCTGGGTACATCGCTGATTCAAATAACTGAATATTAAATCATTTTCTTGGATTGAACTATGGCATTCAAAAGCGGAAATTTCTTCAAAATAACTAATTTAAGAAAAACATGAATTTTTTATGAATTTTAACGTAAAAAGGAGGACTTTTGAGCTAAATTCAAAAGTTTTCAGTACTTTTCCGACTTTCAGCACCAGTTTGTAGAATTGAGAACCTTTTCAGCATTTTCAGCAACTGTTGAACACCCTGTCATTAGCAACGAGAAAAAAATTTCAAAAAAAATCTTGAAAAAAAGGATGAAAAAATTCGAATTAATTCTAATCAAGTCTGAATTTTGCCCCATTAAAAGTCAAAAATCTATGACTTCAACAGCAAAATCCATGACTTTTCAAAGACCTCGCAATTTTTTTTGCATAATCATGACTTCCATGACCTATTAGACAACCTGAAAAAGCATCAAATTGCACAAAATTCAAAATACAATTGAAACCAAAAAGCTGTTTCATAAGGTAATTTTGTTGAAAATCAAAATTGAAAAAAAAAATTGTTGAAATCTTCTCGAAAAATGCACAAAATGTCTCAAAGATCCATGAAAACGCACCAACGCATTGTTCAAAATATTAGAAATGTGTAAAATGACGTCAGAATTGATCAAACACAAGTCATCATTGGAATTTGTTCAAGATCAACTATAATAAAAAAAGTTATAAAAATATGAAAAATTATTCAATTTTGATGTGGATACGTCTTGTAATGGAGAGTCGGGAAAATTTTTACGTGATGAAATTTTAGTATTCGGATAATTTTTGGGTTTTGGAAAATTTCAGATTGTAAAATTTATTCAAATTTTCATGTAATTATTTACCTAAAATAAGATTAAATCGGTTAAAAAATCAAGAAAAATGTAGAAAATTTGGTAAAAATCAGTGAAACTGAGATAAAAATTGGTGTAAACATTGTAAAAATTGCCACTAAATCAAGAAAACTGCCGAAAATTTCGTAAAAATTTTCACAAGAATCATTTAGAATTTGAAAAAAAAAACTATCAAGAAATCATGAAATTCGGCAAAAATGTTGTCACAATTATCAAAATGTAGATGAAAATGAGTAAAAATTTTGTAAAATCTAATGAAATTGTCAAAATGAACGGTAAAAATAACATAAAAATGACCAAAGAATCAAAAAAAGTAAAAAAATACTAGTAAAAATTATTGAAATTTTCACCAAAAAAATTCAAAATATGAAAAAACTCAAAAAGTTATGAAAATTGTCGAAAATAGTGTTAAAATTAGTCAAAATGCTGCCAAAAATTACCAAAAGTCTGATAAAAACGACCAAAACGTCATGAAAGTCGTCAAAAATCTCGTAAAAGTTGTCGAAATTGGCATAAAAATTCGGTAAAAGAGAGTCAAAATGCTGACAAAAATCACCAAAAGTCTGATTAAAACGACCAAAACGTCATGAAAGTCGTCAAAAATCTCGTAAAAGTTGTCGAAATTGGCATAAAAATTCGGTAAAAGAGAGTCAAAATGCTGACAAAAATCACCAAAAGTCTGATTAAAACGACCAAAACGTCATGAAAGTCGTCAAAAATCTCGTAAAAGTTGTCGAAATTGGCGTAAAAATTCGGCAAAAGAGTCGTACAAATGGCAAATAAATTATAAAAATTGTCAAAAATTCGGAAAAGAAATGTTGTAAAAATCTTATTATTTTTTACGAAATTTTTAATAATTTTTATGATTTTTTGATCATTTATGCTAAATTTTTATTGTTTTTTATGACATTTTCAACCATTTTCGTAGTTTTTATGATATTTTTTTTTTCATATTATCAATAATTTTTTGTAAACATTCCAACAATTTTAACATTTTTTTCAATTTTCATGATTTTTTGGTCATCCTTACGACACTTTCCAATTTTTTTGACAATTTAAAATAATTTTACGAGATTTTCAGCGATTTTTTAAATCATTTCTACAACACTTCTACCGATTTTCGGTTACGAACAACGTCGAAAATTTCGAAAAAATTATTGAAATTGTCACGAAAACTGGTAGAAGTGTTGTAGAAATGGTTTAAAAAATCGTTGAAAATTTCGCAAAATTATTTTAAATTGTAAAAAAAGTTGGAAAATGTAGTAAGGATGACCAAAAAATTACGGAAACTGAAAAAAATGTCGTTAAAATTGTTTAAAATGTTTACAAAAAATCATAAATAATACGAAAAAAACTATCATAAAAACTACGAAAATTGTTGAAAATGTCATAAAAAAAACAATAAAAATATTGCATGAATGATAAAAAAATCATGAAAACTATTAAAAATTTCGTAAAAAATAATAAGATTTTTACAACATTTTCTAAAATTTGTAACTATAATTTAATAGGTACCATTTTTCCGTTATTTTCAGTGATTTTTATGAATATTATGGTTATTGAAACTTTTTTTGTAGCATTTCAACCACTTCAACAACAGTGTTCAATAAACGCAATATTTTCAAAATTGCCCTTTTCAACAAAGCTTTTCTTAAAAATTTAGGAATTTTCATCGGTTTTCATTTTTACAATATTTTAAATAATTTTTATCGAAATGAAATCTCAACAACATTACAATATTTTCAACAATTTTAATCATTTTTTGACACTTTTTGCAATGTTTTCAATACCTTTTCTAAAATTTCGAGAAATGGCATCGTGTACCCATCTTTAAAAATTACACTCATTCAATTTCTTCCAAGAAATCAACAATTTCATCGTAAAAAATGATTAATTTCTTCGCCTCTTCTACCATAGTTCTCTTTCACCCGATGAAACCGAACCCATCAAGGTATTCGTCAACGTCGCACAGCTTCGTCATTACAACACACGCGGTAGTATCATTTAATAGCTCACCACACCGCGATTGTGGCGACAATAGCGTCTCAAATTTAAGGAAATGAATGAGTTAGTGCTTCTTGGATACAGAATACTAGGCAGCTATACGGTATACGTATAGCGGTATTACGAAAATAATGTACTTTCTCAATGTCAGAGATACCGAAGTGGCACTTGAGGGATTATATTTTTCGCCGGAAATTAAAGCCAGGTATCGTGAAGCCGGAGTAACGGAGAAGGTATTTTTAAATAGATACCGATGTATACAAGAGCATCGTGCTTATCCAAATCTTCGCAAGTTTTATCAAGTATCGTCATTCAATATAGCGTGTTCATCTGCCATCTGATTGTAAGCCTCGTTACCTAATAACATACATAATCGAATTCCTATTACCGAACAGCATAGAGCACAGACCCGCCGAAAAACTTCTCTTGGACTATCTCCAATATAAAATTAACTTCTTTACAATATCCATCGAAGGACAGCTCAATTATACCGCGATGAATCGTCTAATTGAATGTAGGATTTTTACTATCGTGTCCGATAAAGATCGCCACATTCACCGCCACCATTGGCCTATGTGTACTTGCACATTTTACACAATCACGTGGTCGATTAAAAGAGTAAAAAAGAAGATACAACGAAAAAAAACACACGAAATCCAAATCTAGCGGCAGAAGTTACGCTACGTCGAATAACAATAAAATTCTCATATGTAAAAACTTTCACAATCGTATCTTACGCTGCAATGTTGCTCTTTTTCCCTACACTTGCGATCGGTTTGAGATTGTAAAAAACATATGTTGAATTTTCATATACACCATGTTTAGAAAGTAAAAATAAAAAAACTATTAACAATGCGTGGTTTTTTCGCACTTCGATGGCAAAAATACCCAGCAACGCACAGCCGACCACGTGCTAATATTACGCTGACTCATTAAATCACTAAAAAATCATACAGGATCGTGATACGAGTGCCAAACACGCGTTAATAAAAATTCAAGAATTGTATAAACGAGACCTTTTTTTCTCCATTTTCCCCCCATTCATTTCGTTGTTAAATTTTACGACGTTTTTGTGGTTGTTGGCGTCTGCAACAACGTATGTACCAAGTTATACGTAAGCAGTTATTTAATTTTTTCCATCATATATTTTTTCGCACATCTTGTGTCAATCTCACACGGCGAACAAGCGGAAACGACGACGAATTTAGATGACATATATAACTTGTAAAATTAATCTCGTCAACAGACACGATATTTTATTACCTACGAAATGTGACGAATAAAAAAAAGCTGAACTTGGGAAATTTTTCATAGCGTTCGGGTATTTCTGAATAATAATCCATCACTTGGAAGTCACCGGGGAATTCGAAAGGGTCATTAAAATTAATGTACCTCTCAAAAATTAAATGATGATGTAAACAAACCCCACGATCCAAAATAAACAAACAGTTTTTTTTATTCGGTAGCTTCTTATCATTTCTTGAAATAATACATGTTTAGAAATTGGCTTGACATTGCGATGTTAATCAGAAATAATCTTATTACAAAAAAAATATGGAATGATGGTCTTCTTATATATAAACCGAGAAATGAGGTTGAAATCAAATTATTTATTGTGCAATAAATCAACAAAGGTATGAAAATTTTTTCATGGCCTATATTTCTTTATTTTTCGTCCGCGAGTGAGAAATATTATTACAGCTTAAATTTTATGGATATCTTTTTTATTTGAATTTTTATCACTTCGGAAATGAAGAAACTCGTAATACGAACGGATAAGTCGGTATTATAAATTTTAATAAAATTTTCAGCGAGTTAGTTAGTTCAGGAAGAGATAAAAGTAGAATAAGTATGAAAGTTCGGCCATTATTTGGAAATAGCATTAAAAGTAAAATAACCATAATTTCATTTACGTAGATGGAAATAAACTTCACCAAAAATCTTGAGGAATGTGGCTGAGTGAGTAATTTTTTCAGTGCACAATCGTATACTAATAATTACCCAAAAAATTCAAAACATTTAAAACTTTGAAAACACATTACAAAAATTTACCTGAATTTTTTTCAAAAAATATCTACCTAAAAAGATTTTTAAAAAAATGTAGGGTTTAATCGATAACACCTCCACCTAAATTATTCTTTCTTTCAAAAACGTAATAGAATTATTTCTTCTTCTTTTTCAGAATAATAAATCCCCCCCCCCCCCAATTTCACAAATGGTAATGGACGATTACGTGATAACTTCATTTCATGTAAGATGGACCATTGGACCCCAATAAATTCGAATCGAATCAAACAATCCTACCTCAAGTTAACCCTTTTGTGCCCAGGAGAGATCTGATGAAAGAAATTTGAAAATTTTCATTGCATCATGTGGACTGAAGTCAATTTAAAGCAAAAGTTTATTTTCGCCAGCAAAATTTCAAATTTCACACAGAAATCAGCAGTGGCGCACCCAGGATTTTCTTTTGGGAGGGACTCAACAGTAACATATTTAGGAGGAGGAGATCCAAGAAGTCAGGACTCTCCCACGGTGGTTGAAAAGTGGGGGGAAATGACGAAATTTCAGCTTTCGATGCTTTTTACTACAAAAAATTTCAGATATTCTGATTAATTTTACAGGAAATCTCTTTTTTTTCGTAAAGAACCGACCCTCCTTTCCATTGAATGACTGTTTGGCTACGCTACTGAGGCTAAACATGTGCAATACAGAGGAGCAGTAGTACATAAAAGTAGCTTTTTTTGGCTTCAGCTCGAAAAGTTTGAAAATTTTTGATGGTATATTGATTTAATTTGCAACAAATGCTTTCCCTAATTCAGCGATTTCTGGCGATAATATGCTTGTGCCCGAGCAAAGCGAGGGCGAATTTTAGAAAAAATGATATTCTTGGCTATCAAAAGGTTCGTATTTGTAAATTACTGCTTTGAAAAAAAATTGAAGATCATTTGAGGGGGCTTCACCCCTAGCCCCCCCCCCACGTGGGTGCGCCACTGGAAATGAGGATCGAACCAAAATTATCTGTTTTTATTTTTCTGTGTGAAATTAGCTTTAAATTGAAAAAAACTACACCCAAAAATTCGCCTTCAAGACAGAAAGAGATGCAGGGAAAAAATTTCAATATCTTCACCCCCCCCCCCACAATATTTTATTATTGCTTTTTTTAAAAAATAAGTGTACATTTTGAATTTGTAATGCAAATATAGTCGTGATACTTGAAATTTTCTTAAAATTTTCAAAGTCCAAAAAGTCATGCAAATTTTGAAAATTTTTCAAGGGTTCAAAAATGTCAAACGAAATATCTAAGTCATTGTAACGGATTTTCGTAAATCAATTTCGTAATGGAATTTTTTTGAAAAATTTTCGAAATCCAATTTCAAGTACAAAAAGT
>FIZU01008631.1:0-13855 GCA_900064475.1 Pseudococcus longispinus
TTACGTCACTGAGAATTCAACCAATCAGATTGTGAGCGGGTTCAAGTATCAGCGCTCCTACAGAAACCTATGTGAGTGATTGATTGAACTCATTACGTCATTCGAAATTCAACCAATCAAATCGCGAGCAGGGGCCAATGATCAGCGCCTCTACAGGGAATAATATGAGTAACTTTTAACAAAATCCCCTCACGTCTGTGCCCACCAGTTGTCCATCTTGTAGTTCCAGTGTCTATACCTTGCCTACATTTTATTAATTTTTAAAAAAGAAATTAAAAACCGTAATAGAAGGGGTTATTATTACGGTTTCGGGTTTTTTTCCCGTTTGATGAGGATCTGTTTTACAATCGGGTTTCCCATTTTCCTCCGGTATCTGATTTATTTCTGGTTGCGGTTTTTCCATGCCTGGTGTCGGTGTGCTTGTGCCCTCGGGCTTATCTATTTAGATCATTTTAATCATTAAAAATACCTACTAGAGTGAAAAATATAAAAGGTTTTCATTTCAGATCTTGGCAGAAGTAAGTATAATAAGTTGACAACAACCTATCATACTCTAAATTACTCAATGACTTAGGAAATGAAATAATATGAGATCACGGCGCAGATTACCTAGCGAAAAAATGTAGTGGATAATTGAAAAAATCTAACACGAGTATTCAAGTATTTAATCTGCGATCGTGAACCAGCATTATAAAATTTATAAAGCCATTTAAAAGCGTATAATTTCAATAAAAATGCAAATTCGTCGAATGGCCTTTAATTAAACAACGAGAGGGAAAAATTAATTACGTCATTGGGGGAGGGTAACACGGTGGTTTCGTTGAAAAAAATTTTCAACTTATTTACATAATGAATAAAAAAAAAAAACAACCGAGAACGCAGATGAATTTCGGCGACAACAAGTATAACCTTAATCCAGCCATTCAAAATAATTAAGACGAAAACCGGGCGGCGGGGGGCGAAGAGCACGAGCTGAGTTGCGATTGGTGGAACCGACAGTAAAATCAGCTTTTAATATTTTACTGGTTTTAATCTATTTCTCGAATCAGAAAGAAAATGCGGCATTTTTCGCGTGACCTTTCACGCGATTTTAGTACCTAAAATGTTGCCAAATCGATCGAGCGAGGGAGGTGGCGTAGTTTCATATCAAGATGGGGGCAACATGCAAACCAAGTTGAAACTTGAGGGACAGTAACCTTTTTGGAATTTTCTGTTTTTCCGCGTCCGATTGACGCATCTTTATAAATTCATCGCCATCGTGAGTGTCAATAAAGAAAACATACCACAGTGGTAAAAAAAAAAAAAGAAGCAAACCTCGTGTATCTGATAGACACGCTGTCAATATGAGCGAAGGTTATATTGAGAATAATTACCCGAAATTCTTAGACATTTAAATTAAAAATGGCAATCACGAAACTATCAATTCGGCGTCAATTGGTTTCGTTCAACTTTTTCCATCCAACGAACCTTACTCGCTATGAGAATTGCATGCGTGTCGAACTCGTACCCATAAGTAGCATACGATGGTATAATTACGAATACGAATTTCGTTTTTCTTCCCTCAACACGCTACGTCACGAATTTTTATTCTTCGTTGTATTTTTCTTATTCTATAAAAAGAACTTCATGTCTGGCTCAACAATTGTTTGAATTTTAAAGCATTTTTCCAACTCGCTTTGAATACGCTAGGGCAATTACACTACGCTTTATTACCAACCTATTCCCACCCAATTAATTTTAAATAAACACGAATACGACGCGATTCGATTGATCAATCACATTATATGGCCAATTGATGGAAAAATTTACTCTCGAGGGAGTCTCTTTTTTTAATTTTCTTAATAAATTAAATGGAAAATTTCGCAATTTTCAAGCTCTTGGTGCTTTTATTTTGGGATGCCTTGAAAATTAAGTCGTAATAGGTACAACAGGTCTTATCTATTATTTGTAATGGATGAAGTAAAAATATCACCATAAAAATTTACCCACTTAGCGAAATGAAGGAATATAAAATTAAAAAATCAAACTAAAATTTACTAACCAAGAAATATTGATCTTTTATATATTTTAAATGCTTAATCGAAATTCAAAATAATTTTTAAGAAATGAGTCCATTTTGAAATTTAGAAGAGTACTTCTGAATAATGAATCATTTTTGGCACCTACTTTCTATTATGTTCCAGGAGTCGTCTGCCATGCGCGAGATCTGGACACAACATGGTGAGGGTACCACTAAAAAAAACTTCAAGCGAACATGTTGCCTATCTCGAATATTTCAAGGACAAATTTCTTTTCGAAAAAAATCGAATCAACCCAATTCTCGATCGTGGAAATGTGTAGTGCTTTAAAAATTGAAAAAATTTTCATATCATGCTTTTTTGTCTTATTTCGAAATTGAAGGGACTATAAAAATAATTTGAAAAAAAAAATTCAATCTCCGGAATGAATAGTACTTTGAAAAATGAACAATTTTTGTTATGTTCATTTTTGGCCCAAAATCAAAATTGAAGGGACTGTAACACTCAAAAATTTTTACTAATTTTTCTACTTCATGCAATGTTACTTAGTCCCTTCAATTTGGATTCTAGTCGAAAAGTGAACATATCTAAAAATTGTTTTTTTCAAAATACTATTCATTCCTGCAATTGAATTTTTTTATAGCCCCTTCAATTTTGAAGTTGGGCGAAAAGCATGATATGAAAATTTGTTCAATTTTTAAAGTACTACCCATTCCCATGATTGAAAATTAGTTTTGATTCGATTTTTTCGAAAAGAAATTTCCCCCTTGAATATTTGAGGTAGGCAACATGTTCATCTGAAGCTTTTTTTTTAGTGGTACCTTTTTGTATACAAATCTCGCGTGTGGTAGACTACTCCTGGAACTTCCTGTATAAAATATAACCACCAGTGGCGTAGGGAAGAGGGGCAAAGGGGGTAATAACCCCTATGATGGTTGAAATGTTGGAAAAAATAATAAAATTTGAGGTTTTGAATGCCTTTTTTTGCAAAAAATTTTGTCCTTGCTTTCCTTAGGCATAATGAATATGGTCACTCGAGTATTTCTAAAAAAAAAATAGAAAGAAGAGAAAAAACGAACGAATTTGGTCCAAATGCTAGTTGGTGGTGTATTTTGATGTCATTAATGATATATTTCAAGAAAAAAAAATTTTCGACTAGAAATGACCCACTTAAGAGGAAAAAATGGACGAAAAAATCGTTTTTTTGTATTTTTGAAGATGACACACCACGACATCAAGTTCTACAAAAATATGGGGCCATACATCTAGACTAAGTACACAATGTATATATTTTTTTAGAATGGCACCTCTGAAAGGGGTTGCCAAAATGACGCTTGGAAAGCTTAAAAAGTCCATTTGACCTTGAAAAAGTGATCGAATTTTTTTTCAAAAAATTCCAAAAATCACCCTTAATACCATCTTTCATCCTTGCAAGTTTGAAAAAATTCGGTCGAAAACTGCCAAAAAATGGGAATTTTTAAAGAAAATCCACATTTAACCCTCCACAAGGGGTTAGGGTTGAGATATCGAGCTAAAAATGTTGTCACGGGGGTTTTAGACCTTAAGGATCAACTTCCACTGGATAATTTAAAATTCAGTGCTCAGGGCCGAATCACCCCTATAAACCCGGCTACACTCTTTATGTAGAAGGGTCATTTTATTAGTATTTTCCTATACAGGGTGTTTCACAGCGAATGTCCCTCCTTCCACTAGGTAAATAGGCAACTCATACTGAACACAAGTATGTATATTTAACTACCCTTGGAATTGAAGGGGCAATATTGATCTTATACTAAAAAAATCTCGCTCAATCTTATTCATCGTTTTTGATTTGTCATAATTCATAAAATTTCAACTGTGATAGGTAGAGGGTTGCGGTTTGCGCCATTGGAAGGAGCATTAATTCTAGTATTTTTTACATGTAGGAGTTTTTAGGATTAGGTGATTGAAAAGCACCAATAGACAATAAGTAATAAAATAGTCATTCAAAAAATAATAATAATAATAATTTTTTTTACTATTATAGCAAAATTTTCAATTTTTTCTCATATCAACCTACCACTATTATGAACTTCATTTATATAAAAAAAGGTCCTCTTTCAAATGGTGCAAACCCCAGCTTTCTATCTTACTCGAATCAAAAGTTATGTGAGATAAAATTATGTAATTTGAGTGAAAAATGTGATTTCTTCACGGGGGTTTCTTGACATTAAACAGACTTTTTTTATTTGAACAAAAAAGAAAGCTAGGATTTGCACCATTGAAAAGAGTTTTTTTTTTACACCAGTCAAGTCCATAATTATGATAGGCTAACATTAAAAAATTGAAAATTTTGCTAAAATTGCAAAATGATGGGAATTTTTTTTTGTGTTTCTTTGAATATTTTTATAGTTTTTGCGGCTTCCTGATCACAAAAACCTAAAAACTTTTAGATGAAAAAAAACTAGAATAAAAGCTCCTTCGAATGGCGCAAACCGCAACCCTCTAGGCTCTACCTACCCCGTACCACAGTTAAAATTGTATGACAAATCAAAAACGATGAACAAAATTGCAAGAATGAGAATTTTAACTTTACCCCTTCAATTGCCAGTTAGTCAACCATAGCTACTTGCGCTCAACATGAGTTGCCTACTTGCTCAATGGAAGGAGGCAATATCAATAAAACACCCTGTATGTATTTTATGCTATAAAAATTTTCCTTTTCCCCCTTCTCCCCCCCCCCCCACCATTCCTTAAAAGCTACGTGCTCATCACATCTCCCATAATCATGAAAGTGCAGTATGAATTTGAGCCAATTTGCTTACCATTCGTACACGTATTGTTCACTTCAGCATATTCCTCTCTACATTGACAAACTTTTACCCTGGAATCTCCGCTTTCTTCAATACATTCGGCTCCTGGTAAACATTCGATATCGGCGCTACACGCGGTTCTCAGAGCTGGAACAAACAGAGGAACTATCCGGTATTATTGATTCTGTCTGGATCTAAATACTTTGTGTGTGTAGTGGTTTAGTGAATCTGTGTACTTGTATGTTCTTCACTACAAGAAATTCTACCAGAATTAATTAAATACTTGGAATTATTTGTACCTACAGTGCTTACCTAGAGTAAATATCTCTCTGATATTATTTTTTCCAAAACGTGGTGCCAAAATTAAAGAGGAGGGGCTGATAAAAAATTAATGAAGCTTCAAATAAGGCTTCGCTAACGCTAATAATACATACCTATCTACAATGAATTTAGTAGGTAGGTACCTACACTTATGTGTGATTACATATCTAGGCTTGTTTGTCTACCTTGAAAGCAGTGAGTAAAAAAAATCAATTTTTATAAAGTATCGAGTTGGATTTTCCTTAAAATTGTGTATAATGAAAATAAATTTTCAATTTAATCCAAACTTCGTCGTAGGTAACGTGAATATTTGTATTACCTTTTGGTAGTTTCCGACAGTCTCCAGCTACTGGGGGTGATGAATCGGCACATAGGCATTTTTGCCTTTTATCTGCCGGATCCTGAGCGCACGAAGTGTTTGGAATGTTACTGCAGTCAGAATCAGTTTTACATTCGTGTTGTTCGACTGTAATCCATAAATTAAAAAAAAAGAGTTAATCGAGGGAAGTCAAGAATATGAGTGAAATGAATTGATCATCTATTTAAATCGAAAGAAATTCGAACTTCGTTTTAGGAGGGGGAGGGTGAGGAAGGGTGCAGAGATTGAATAACTCGTGCTCAAAATCTCTAAAAAAAAATATCTCATTTTGTAAAAAGCCTCTATTTTTTTTTAGGCAAAAATCTACTTGAAGCGGATCGAAAATTTTTTACTTTTTATCACCTATAGTGACCCCCCCCCCCATTCTCTGGTTAATAGCATCTTGAACAAGTACGCAAGACATTATTGAATATACATTACATCAAGATACCTTCTGAACAGGGGGAGGGGGTGTAAATCAAGGTTTCAGTTGTAATATTCCAAAAATTGAATTTTTCAGTGAGATGATAGATAATTGTAAGTTGAAAAAAATGTATGAAAAAAACAAATTGCAAAAAAATGTCATCCAAGGACCTATATGATGCAATTGGTAAAATTTTCAGCCATTTCATCTTGAAAATTTCCAACTCTCCTCCCCTCCTCCACTCCAAAAAGTTGATTTAACAAGTCATACTAGGACGAATCACGATTTTGCCATTTATAATTACTAAATTGTTTCAATAATAACCTCTTTTTTTTTTGGAGAGGGGGCAGAGACTGAAAGCCAGAAAAAATATGCCGAGAAAAATTCGAAGTATTTAACATAATCCGATATTTTCAAGGGGAATAAACCGAAGGTCAAAGACCAATTAAATTTTCCCTCGAACTCTGCAAACTGCATCATTCTCTTTTCATCCGAATAAATTATGAAAAATTTATTTACCTGGTTTAGCGAGTAAAGTGGTGCTCCATCTTTTGAATCTTTTATACGTATAGGTGTCTTTTCCATCGGTGAATTGAAAATTTAGCCACATTGTCGCCAACATTAATATGACTAAATGCCTAGGCGGTGGTATAAACCACAATTTTTTTAACATTTTGCACGTCCAATAGTGCTGCAAATTGTATAAATTGAACCTAAACGTGTTTTAAAACGAATTAATAATTTTTCAGCATGAGAAACCAGTATGTAAATGAAGAAATAATTTTTAAAATTTAAAATTAAAAAAATGTGTTGATATAAATGTGCATAAGAAATATGGGATAAGAAAAATTAAAAACATATGTGATTTTAAATTAAATTTTATTTACGGCGTTGCGGCTGTAGGAAAGCATTCATTAAAAAAAACCACGGTCAATAAAAATACATCCAATGTGTATAACAAATTGCATAATTTGTTCGCCGTGAATTGAAAAAAAAATCCGATAGGGAAGTTTGACGTATGCAGTTGCACTATAAAATTTTCAAACCAACGCACCGCGAAAAACGATAATTTTTATTTATAATTTATCAAAATATTGAAAAAAAAAATGAAAATAATAATAACTCGAATTATTCAACTAGAGCGAATTACTGGAAATCACAAAGAATAAAAAAAAACACTTATATAAAAAAAAATTCTTCAGTCTTTTTCACTCGGTATTCAGGTAAGGAGAAATTTCAACATGAAAAATTTTCTTCAAACGGCTACGATCCTTAATGATGAAAAGTCACGTCAGAAAATTCTTAAAATTATGGAAATATTACTTACCAAATTACTTTAAAAATTCAATACACAATGAGATTATCTTAAGGAGAAAATCACTATACCGAATATGACGCCTGCTCGGCACGAAAGCGGTAACCGAAATGATTCCGAGAGTTTTTTTCATATACTCTACTTACAAAGTTACGTTGTGAAAAGCTTCGAGTAAATAATACGTTAATCCTTGACGCGATTTTTTTTATCGTACTTTAACCACGAAACGAAAAGCAATTAGGATGTAAACATCTTTTTCGGTTTTGTTTCATTTGGTTGTAAATTATGAGATAATTATCTTTCAATAAGGATGGAAAATTCGAGGAAAATTTTTTTAAAAGCGAGAAAATTTTATGAAGAGTTGTGGTCGAAAAATTTTTTATGGTGAATATTTTGAAATTGAGAGGTTTTAGGTATCTGTATAATTTTTATTTTTTTTGATTGAATTATAAATTTAGCAAAACTTTAAGAACTTTTTTAACTTTACGAAATAATCTATCGATTTTTATAGTCTGTAAATTTTCTTCAAGTTCAAGATTCAAATCAAACAAGTCAACAGTCTACGTTTTGAAAATTCGTGTGACTTTTAGTCTGCGAATTTCAATAAAAATTTTTTACTTTCATTGGGATCATCAACTTTTAAATCTTTTAAATTCTAGGTATCAGTTTTGAATTGAGGTATTTGAATTAGTCTGAAATTTTTAGAAGCTCTTCGGAATCGTCGGTTATCACAAATTTTCAAAATAAAATTCGATTTTCAATTTTTTTATTAGGTAGGTATTCAAATGCACTACTCTATTCTGAAAGTTTGGTAATGAACAATTTCGTCCACTTGAACTTCAAAAGTGGTATAAATTTTTTCAAAATTTAAGTAACTTTTTAAAATTTAAGTAACTTTTTAAAATTTATTTTGCGTGGAAATTTCCCTCAAATAACCATTAATTAAAAATATATTGTATTAAGGCGTAGTGGGGTAATTGCAAAACTGGGGTAATTGCAAAATCGCGACCTTCTGGCCGTTAGGTTCAATTTTGGACCCCAACACCTAAAGGGGGTTATAAGTACTAGTGTCTAGCACAACATGACGCAATGAACGGCTGAAATATGGTCTTTTCACTCCTAAAATATGCAAAATATGCAAAATGAAATTAGGCTGATTTGTCGGGAAATTTTATGAATCGTATAGATCCTTTGAAATATTCACTTTTTCTTCAAGATAGACAAATACCTATGCGATTTCATAAAATTCAAAGCTCTTGTTATGATTGTGAAATTCTCATTTGGGTGTCCAGATTAACCACCAAAAAGTACCCAAAACCTCACCCCTCGATAACTCTCCCAAATTTGAACCAAAAAATGACTCTATCGTTGTTTTTCGCTCATAACTCTTCAAATATGCGTTTAAATAAAAAAATGATCATAACTAAAATTAAAGTGCATAAAATTTAAAACAAAAAAGGTAATATTCATTTTTTTCAAAAAGTGAACGGGTGTCACAAAAATATGTGTCAAAATATACAGGGTGGATAAAAAATGAAAATTGTCCTTTTTTTCACGAATAAGATATATGATTTTAAAATTTTCCTCTGAGTGTCCTGATTAACCATCAGTAAGTCCCCAAAACCTCACACCTTGACAACTCTCCCAAATGAGGACTCAAATTGACCCCCTCCTTGTTTTTCGCTTATAACTCTTCAAATATGCGTTTAAACAAAAAAATGACGATGACTAAAATTAAAGTATATACAATTTGCAACAAAAAATATTATATTCATTTTTTACGAAAAGTGAACGGGTGGCGCAAAAACACTCGTCAAAAGGTGGGAATTTTTGGAAGGTCTATTGGTGTGTCATTAATTCATAAAATCTTGAAATGTAATTTCATTTCCTTACTTTACGGGGCTATGTAATTGCAATTTTTTTCCAAGTGGTGAACACAAAAAAATCTTGTAAATTTGTTTGTCCCTCAACCTGAAATTTGATGAGTAAACCTTTCCCGTGTTGTTTAGCTACTAACATGATCAATGAAAGTTCAGAAGCTACAATTATTTCCAGTATTGTACACTTATTATTATATCTCGCATATCCCTTCTTCCCACCCCTTTAATGGATCCAAGTTTGTAATAAGTTCACCAACCGTCAACAACGATGAGATCATGTTCGTTGATTATTATTACCATTTATATAGTCCGATCAAAAAATGCACGAATGTATTTCACTGCATATGCACAATGCACGCCACACGCCACCCTTTTCGAGGAGGTTTTCGCTCAGTTGGCAACGACGAATGGAAAACGAATATTTGGTAATAATTTGGATTAAGAGGGTGATGGAAGGACTAGGTTTTATCGTAAAAAAGCACATATTATATTTATTGGGGTGAAACAACTTCGTAAGGACGATCTACGGTTTTATAGACGTTTTAATGGATTCCATTAAAATGGCAAATTTATGGTACGAGTACATTGAATGAAATGCATAACATTTATTTTGTTAGCAAGTGCAATAGAATTGGAATGAATTAATATAGAGTTTTTAATACCGGCGTATAATTTTTAACGAGAAGAAATTGGAGAGATTAAAGAATTACTCGTTGGTACGTTTGAGAAATTGTAGGTACTTTTTAAGTTTAATCAGTTTATTAACCATAATTGAAGATGATGCTTCGTTAGCAATGCGAAAATTATCCTTGATAATTAAGAAGATTTACGTTTCTAGCAAAACTACAGTATACCTAGTTCTGCTGACCTTTGTGCCAAAAGTTCAGAAAGGTATTTGTAAATGATCAAAAGAAGAGCAGGCAGGTAACTGTGCCGAATTCCTCCAAAGCCTATAAATTTTCGCTTCATTAATACTGATTTAAGAATTCCAAACAAGCATTCATTACGACGTACTGCGTAAACAGCACATTTGTTATTAAAAATTAACTTCGCTATTTCGTGTGATCACGATTTTTTCACCAAGATTAACCGAGCCACTAATCACCGCTGCGTTAACTTCCGACGTAACATTCAATATACGAAATTATTTCGGGTAGGTTGGAAAAAAAAGGAAAAAAAATGTCTAAAAACATTTACCCAAGCTAGAAACCACAATCTCGGTAGCTGATTTATATTGAGGTAAAACGCAACGTCATTATTTCACAATGACGTCATCGTTTGCATGTCTACCAACGATGAATATTGTGTGGTAAAAGTTAATCCCCGAAAGTGTTTTATAGCATTTCGCTACCAATAAAAGTTATTTTGCAAGTATAATATTTCACGAACAGAAACGTTAACATTTTCGGATGATTCCTTATGTGTATAAGGGTTATCTCTTATTTCATAGGTAGCAGCTATTTTTTGACCCAAATTAATCTGGATGAAAATTAACCGCTATTGGAAATTTAACCGGATGGGGTTCGTTTCAAATTGAAAATAATAGAAAAATGATCCTAAATGTAATGTAAGAATATCTGTACGGGTTGGAAATTGTTTTAGTGATCGTTCATTTTACTTAGGTCTATTTAGGTACCTACGTTACAATGTGTGAAATGAACTGAACTTTTAGGAGAGAGTGTCAACCCACATCCTTTCATTACTCCAAATAGTATCTTTGTTGGAATACGCTTTCTTGCTTTGTTAATGAACAGGAAATACTAGTTATGTGGAGTATTGTCATATTTTAATTTTTAAAGCATGATCTTATGAGTATTACTATTACCTACCAATTTTTAAAAAGAAACAATAAAATAAATAAATATACAAATTCTCTACTTTCTTTTTTTTTTTCAAAAAATTGTTTGTTTTTTTCTTTCCATGCCTGATAACAGATGAATGCATTTGTTATCAGCAACTTTCAGCTTAACACCTTGGACCAGTCAACCGAACAAAAATTCCCAATTTCGTTGCAATTTCGTAGAATACGCTTGATAGACAATCAAATTATCTACATGATTTCATATACTTCATGGACAAGCTTTCGGTGATTTTCAAAGCATACACGAGTTAAAATTCACCTTATCAATGTCTAGGTATAGGTACACGTCGCATTTCCTCGTGTTATTCGGTAATAGCGAAAGGCAATGTATAAATAAAGTTCTTTTCGCAGAATTTATGAAACATATTAGCAAAAGTCGAGTAAAAAGAATTCGTGTTTGTTTGCCAAATTTCACCGATTCGTCGTAAAAATTAACAGCGCAAAGACCCTTCTTCGGTGCCATACAGTACCAAGATAACACAATACCTGAACCATGTTTACGAATCTAATTTAATATAAAAATGTGTAAGTTTATGTTTTATCGTTATTTTTCGAAGAATATCAGACTTGCAGACGTGAAACTTGTCAAATATGGTGAAAAACAATGTAGTTGTGTAAGTATTCCTTAGGGTGGGTCGTGTTTTGCTTTCTTTTGGAAAGTTGGAAGGGTATATGGAGGGATCGAAAAAAGTTGAGGGATGACGTCAAAAAACTGTGGAAAAAATTTTGGGTTCCTGACTTGAATCAACATTTTGCAAATGCGGTTCAAAATTTTGAAATTTTTAAAAATTGAAAAAAAAACAATTTTGAAATTTTTTTGATTTTTTTGGGGTAGTTAGTCCTAGTTGTATTGTTACCATAGAAGAGTACAAAAAAAAATTCCTCGACTTTTCTGGATTTTTTTCAAGGAAATTCAGCTGACTTTTGTGCATGTCCAAAAAAAAATTATGTAAGATTTAATTGGTATTAACTGGGTTTGATTTTCACTCCAGAAGCACATAAGACGAACCTCGACAGCAGTTTCCTTTTTCAGGGGTTCTCAAATTCCTGCGAAAATTTTATAATATCAAATTACAAGATAATCTCGTATAATGAAGGAAATTTCGAGATTTGAGAACCCCTCAAAAAAAAAACTGGTGTTGGAGTTTGTCTTAGGTATGTACATTTAAAGTGAAAATTGAACCCTTAATATCGATCAAATCGTATGCAATTGGTTTGTTTATTCAATTTTGAGATTTCCTCAGAAATACCATTTTGGTCAGGTACAAAATTCATCTGAATACCCCTGAAAAAAATTAAGAAAAATCGGGAATTTTTTTTTACTCTTCAATGGAAACAATACGACTAACTATCCACAAAAAATAAAAAAAAAGATTAAATTTTTTTTTTAAATTGAAAATTTTGAACCCTATTTGTAAAATGTTGGTTCAAGTCAGAAACCCAAAATTTTTCCCACGGTTTTTTTGTCATTCCACATTTTTTTTTCGATCCCCTCCAATTTTCCAAAAAAAAGGTCAGAGGTGATCTAGTTGACCCCCCTTGTATTACTAGGTATTCCCTGTTGGGAAAAAAATTTGCTAATATTTCACAGAGATATGGCCAGATCCGGATCCTAAAATTTTGCCTAAATCAGATCCTTAATTTTTCAAAAAATCTGATCTAGATCTAAAATTCCTATTATTTTCGAAAAAAAAGATCAGACCCACAAACAAATAATTTTTCTCTGTGAATTTATCATCTGTAACTAGTGGGTTCCATCCCCCACATTTCACGGTCCAACCATCCTGGGTTCCCGCGAATCCTCTGACCATGGTTCCGGATCCTTTTTCTGTGGATCCGTGATCCGTGATCCGGATCTTCTCTTCATAATACAATGATCCGTGATCCGGATCCTTTTAAAACGGATCTGTAATTTGCGGATCCAAAAAAAAATCAATTTGAACGTAAAATTCAATTGCTCAAAGTCCAAAAATAAATATTCAGCTTCATTTTCATTCATCCCTCACTTTTTGCCAAGAAAAAAATAATTGAAGTCATAAGCATCAGCCATCAGACATGATATTTATATTTTACAGTAATTTTCTTATGAAAAAAAAACAAGAAAATTTTGAAGGATCCGGATTACGGATCCTGGGTCTTGGATCCGTGATCCGCGATCTGTGATCCGGATCCTTTTTTGCCTGGATCCGCAGGAATCCTGCAACCATCTTCGCTCTTTTCTCGGGCATCATTTTTAGTACTGAACTTTGCCTCTTGAGGCCTTTTTACTCAATCCCCTTGGCCACACCATCACCCTGACTCGTTACTACCACTTCAAACCTGCACCCACCACTTATAACCTCCTACCACCTCAAACTTCCTTCCACTTCAAACCTTCCATCACATCAAACTATGAACATCCCACCTCCTCAAAGCCCCTTCTGCTTCAAACTTCCTACTTCTTCAAATCTCCCACCACTTTGAATCTCACTCGCTTCAAACCCCCCCAATAAATACTACCATCCTTCCATCGCCTCAAAACTCTGACTACTTCAACCTTCCACCACTTCGAACCGCGCACCGCTTCAAACCTCCCACCGCTTCAAACCTCCCACCGCTTCAAACCTCCCACCTCCTCGAATCTTATATATACCGCTTCAAATCGGGGTTCCCGCGGATCCAGGCAAAAAAGGATTCGGATCACGGATCACGAATCACGAATCGCACCACTTTTCCAGCGAATCATGGATCACGGATCATCAATTTTCCACGGATCACGGATCCTTTAAAATTTTCTCGTTCTTTTTTCATAAGATGATAAGAAAATTACAGTGAAGTGTGAATATCATGTTTGATGGCTGATGCTGATGGCTTCAATTATTTTTTTCTCGGCAAAAAGTGAGGGAT
>FIZU01008632.1:0-14368 GCA_900064475.1 Pseudococcus longispinus
TTTCACGAACAGGTAAAATTAGTATAGAACAAAAAATATTCCACGTAAAATTTCCAATAATGTGATGTACCTTTATTTCAACACCTCCCCCCTCCCCCTCCCTCCACCCCAAAAATTGAATGATACGGAAAAAAGTTCTGAACAAAAGTTGTTCATTTTTCAATTCTAGACAAGAAAAGTTCTTACTATTTTTTCATTCTAACCATTATTTTCTTAGAAAACATCACCTAAAGTTGCAGTACTCATTTCCAAAACTTAAAAATTTTCTAGCTTGTTGCGAATTCCGTCAGTTTTCATCAAATAACTCGAAAAATATCAGCAATTTAAAAAAAAACAGTTTATTAAAACGTTGTTCTCCATACGATTCTCTTGAGAATTATCCAATAAATTGCCCCCTACCGCTGTACAGGGGGTCACAAAATGGGGATGAACCATAAAAAAACGTATTTTTTGTAAATAATTCGGAAAATTTTAGAAACTGAAAAAATCGTATAGAACAAAAAATGTTCCTCGTAAATTTTCCCATACGATGATACGAAGCTGGGGACCGAAGGTTTTGTGTGATGACTATTGGGACCTCATTCAACATTTTTTCACAAAAAAATACGTGCTACCTTTATTTTTTGTTTTTTTCCTAATGTTACTGGATTATAGGTAGCTATTTTAATTTGATGAATTCATTTTTCACTAAAATTCATTCAAATTATTTTTTTTTTAAAGTTTCCCTTCAAATTTTTTTCATAAAATTTAGAAAAAAATTAAAATTACGTCAGATTTTCCAACTACACCACGATACGAAATAGAATCCTCGAATTTCGAGAATCAAAAAATAATCCCAATTTAATATTAATGTGATTCATTCGATTTGTTTGCGTTTCTTCTTTGAAATATTGTTTGTGTTTACGAGCAAAATGAAGAGAGATTATTGATATATCGATAGGCTTATTTCTAATTCCTAAATTTCGTCATTATTTACGAAAAATAATAAATCTTCGAGATTTATTTCGTTTCAACGAAAAATTCTACGAAACGAGTAAATTTTAACCTTTTCTGTCTCACTCTCCCGGCCCTCTCATTGGATACCAAATCAATCTACGAACATTTCCCTGGCTCGAAATTCAAATGACGCGATTCAACTATCGTAATGTTTTACTCATTTTTTTTCAATTTTTCATTGTACTGTTTAAATTTCTGACAAGATTAGGTAAAAATAATCGAATCAAATTGACTAAAATAATTAGGTACCTAGCTATTTAAATCCCGAATATTTTTACTCGTAGATTAATGAATTAATTCGAATAGAATTTTTATTTTTTTCATAGATTTCAGCATCGAACAGTCAAAAATATCGATTTCATGAATGGAATATTACAAATCATCGCAATTGAAAAAATTTCACCGAAAGTGGATCTCTTCAAGAGTCGAGCACGACGAGATAAAATACCCAGTAAAAACGTAGCCAGCGATTAATTTCCAGCGTACGTCAACGTCACTTCGTATTTCCAATGATTCATCGACTCCACTTAATTACGCCGATTTCCATGAATTAAAAGTTCACAACGATGAACGACCACGCTGCACTGTACGAATAATGTTACTTTGTAGAATAGAAAACTGGATATACCGGTGGAAGAAGCGGTACCGAACGAGAGCATTTATTACTCGTAGCTTATGAAGTCATGTGTCGAAAAAAATGAAACAACGTGTTAATTGAAGTTACGATCTTTGTGGGTGTTTTTTATTAACATTTTTATTCATAAGTAGATATTTTATGAAGTTTATTTGAATGAAACTCGAGCATCTGAATAATTTTTATGCACCGAATTAGCATTGCGAATGTAATTGGAGTTTCGTTCGGTTATTTTATTCTATAATCGTGAATCTATTCTTAATTTTGCGCAGATTTTATCTCGAAATGGAGCAGAAAAGTTGACTAGATTTGAAATCTGCTGAGGCAGCAGAATTTAACGAATTTTATGCGAAGCATACGTTGACGATGGAGCACCTGAATAATTTAATGCATCGAATTGAAAAACTGCGAATATAAATTGGGATTTTCACCCAGTTATTTTATTCTAATCACGATTCTTTCGTTAATTTTGCGCAGATTTGATCCCAAAATGAAGCAGAAGATCTGAAATCTGCAGAGGCAGCAGAATTTTACGAATTTTATACGAAGCGTACCTCGACGATGGAGCATCTAAATAATTTTATGCATCGAATCAACATTGTGATCATAAATTGGAATTTCATCTAATCATTTCATTCTGATCACGAATCTATCGTTAATTTTGCGCAAATTTGATCCGAAAATGACGCAGAAAAGTTGACTAAATCTGAAATTTGCTGAGACAGCAGAATTTAACGAATTTTATACGAAACATACCTCAACGATGAAGCATCTGAATAATTTTATGCATCAAATTAACACTGCAAACATGAAATTGGAATTTTATCCAGTTATTTTATTCTAATCACGAATCTATCGTTAATTTTGCGCAGATTTGATCTCGAAATGAAGCAGAAAAGTTGACTAGATTTGAAGTCTGCTGAGGCAGCAGAATTTAACGAATTTTATGCGAAGCATACGTTGACGATGGAGCACCTAAATAATTTTATGCGTCGAATTGAAAAACTGCGAATATAAATTGGAGTTTCACCCAGTTATTTTATTCTAATCACGATTCTTTCGTTAATTTTGCGCAGATTTGATCCCAAAATGAAGCAGAAAATTTGAATAGATCTGAATTTTGCTGAGGCAGCAGAATTTAACGAATTTTATACGAAGCGTACCTCGACGATGGAGCATCTAAATAATTTTATACATCGAATCAACATTGTGATCATAAATTGGAATTTCATCCAATTATTTTATTCTAATCACGAATCTATCGTTAATTTTGCGCAGATTTGATCCGAAAATGACGCAGAAAAGTTGACTAAATTTGAAATTCGCTGAGACAGCAGAATTTAACGAATTTTATACGAAACATACCTCAACGATGAAGCATCTGAATAATTTTATGCATCGAATTAACACTGCGAACATTAAATTGGATTTTTATCCAGTTATTTTATTCTAATCACGAATCTATCGTTAATTTTGCGCAGATTTGATCTCAAAATGACGCAGAAAAGTGTGCCTACGCAGCATAATTTAATATGAAGCATACCTCGACGATGGCATCTAGTAAACAAGATCATGAACTATTCGGAATACAAACGAGCAATTGGACATTATCGTACATATTTGTTGGGCTATAAATTAATCCACATTTTCGACATATTTGTAAATAGCTGAAGTATCCTTGATGAAAAAATGAGGAAACCCTCTTCGTATCTCTTTCTCAGAGGTACCTTGGATCACAACTCGAAAACACCATCACATACACATATTTGAGCTCATCGATTCTCACTTGGAATTTTTACTCAGATAAAAAAAAAAAAGTAAATCAACGAACCATTCGTAACATTCTATTCGAACTGGAAAAATAATTGAACACAATCACTGCTACGAGAAACGACCAGCGACGAAAAAGCTACCGCACGCGACTGCGACTTGGCGATTGATAAATTCGTTAATTTGAACCGCATGTACTCGGTGCGGATAGACTCGCAGACGTTTTGGGATCTGCAGGAGAATACGCGTACGGCGTGCACGTTAATTCGTTACAAATGAGGCGCTCGAATGGTTTTGAAGAACCACAAAGAGAACGCGAAATACACCGAATCTGTCATTGAACTGAAAATTAAAAATAATAAAAACGTTTTAAATACTCGCCTCGGATAACTTACATGCAGTTATCAATTTAATAGCAGTTTTGAACATATTTAGAATGTCGTTGTGGAGGGGATCGCGGTGTGTACTTGTCTCATAAGTGCGAAGTGCGAACTTGCTAACAAGTTGTTTATCTTGAGTAATACGTTTTGCTTGCTTTCTGCTACACTCTTGCCAGCGCCGAAGTAGGGGGTACGGCTGTCAGGGATTTCGCATGAATCAGCCAGAGAGGTAAAGGAACAGGAAGAAGACCTTCGATTAAGTAGTGACGTTATCAAAGGTTCCAATTTTACGAGTCGTTAAACCTTTTTCTTTTTTTAGACGGCGAAGCGTGCGTCGTCTTGTGTTGTAACGATGCCAGAAACTGGAATTACTGCTTCGCAGTTCGACAAGAAAAATAGCCTATGTTTAGAATGGAACGATCCGCGTGTAATGTCGAGTCACCATCGGAGGTATAAATTCGACGCACTTATCGACCAATTTTCGAAACAGATTGCTTATTTGTGGCGATTCTTATTTGATTTTGTCGAACAACGTAAATTAACTCGCCGCCGGTCTTCTGCGTTGTGCACGTTTATTTGCGTCGTTGCCGCCACGAGTAAACAAAATATAACGTGGTGTAATTTTCGTAGCCCATTTATGGGTTGTTTTTTATTTTTTTTTTCCGCTCGTAGATATTGAATGAGATTCGAGCTTCGGTGTTGGCAGATCCGAAAATACGAACGATCGTTAAATCACATTGGAACTAGTCGAGTCTCTTACGTTGTCGCACATGGCATAGGTACTTTTACTCATCAACATTCATGAAGTCGTCTGTTGGAATGATTCGAATTTCTAATGATTTTTTTACACCTTTTTATATTACCTATGCCATCTGATTGTCATATCGACGCGAATAACGAGTTTATACGAATTATTTCTATTTATAAACTAGTATCCTCGAGGTACTTACGATCTATTCCGCGAGAGAAGAGTTCGAAACTACATGATAATCATACATCTACATAGATACAACCACAGCCTACATGGTTGGACGATTTTAACGATCAGTTTTTCGATTTCACTGCTTTATCATCAGCTGATCCACGGAATTTATTGATGATTCGCGGATAATTCTACCGATTTATTGGATTTTGGGCTAAAAGTTGCTTGCGAAGGAACACAAAGTTGCGACTTCTGCTTGTACGATTTACATTATACTTAATGCTGTTGCTGTTGATGTATTCGAGTTGGGTACCCACGTGTTATTAGTTTTTTTAATTTCTGGATTCTCCCTCTCCCCCTCTTCGATGTGCGTGGTGAAAAAAAAACACGTTTGTATCGTCACAGCTTGATTCTTTACAAGTTGGTGCGTCGAATCATAATAATTAGCATACAAATGTTAAAATTACTTAAGCCTGCAAGGCGAGGTGGTAATTATCGAGTAAATAAACGCGAGTCTTCATTGAACCTGTGTTGATCCAATCGACACCAAATGTAAATGCGTACGTTTGAGGTATTTTTAAGACGTAGGTAGTCGATGTCGTAGTGTTGATTAGGATCTGAATCTGTGTGGTGTGTATTCAAGTTTATAATGGTAATCGAATATGGCTCTCGGGGGATTGTGAGTTATTGTTTATTTTTGTGTAAGATCGAAAATATGACAATGTTTGGAGTTGGTTGAGGAAAAACGTAGTATTTTTTCTCTTTGTCTCCGTTGTTGCTTTACTGCACGTGTTTCGTATTTACCTGTATTATAGTTGTTGATGAAAGTGTCAGGTATCATCGTGAAAGTATGAAATGTTGGGCTTAGTGTATTGGTGGGCTGGTACCTATCTATTTATTGACAAATTATAAAGTTACGCTCTTGATAAGTAAAGGCTCCTAATTATCTACTACAATGTTTGCCTTTTAAAGTTAAATTAGAAGGATCTTGATCATTGGAGCCTGTACCTTCATCAATTGCAACTAGATACCTATTTATTAATGTAAAAAATTAAAATAGAGAGCAAAAAGAAAGTTGAAAAAATATCATTATAAAAATTAAAAAATAGATTCAAGGTAAAAGTCGCATCAAAATTACATATGTACGACGGTTCAAAATTAGCATTTTAATTAGTAAAAAATTGTAAACAGGAAACATTTAGTGTGAATAATCGCATTTCTTATTTAGATTAACTATAAATAACTAAAGTTGTCTTTGACGCCCTTGAGTGAGTATTACTCACAAAATTTTGCAAGTTTAGAATTTCCATAATTTCTAAAGAAATGTCTAAAAAAAATATGAAATCGTAGATCCGGAGCAATAATGTCATATCTCAAAAAAAAAAAAAAAAAAAAAAAAAAAAATACAGAAGATGACGAATTAAGAAATTCTAAAGTATATTTCGAACGCCCTTTTGAGCATAATTTTTTGATCATTTCAGACGATCAAACACATTTTTTAAAACCTCAAAGTCTTTACTTTCCAAAAATAAGAATGTTTCCACCCAACATTATTTCTGTTTCTTCAATATTCAACTTTGAAAAAATCATTTTAAGTTATGATATTTCAACGTCTGGAAATTTTCTGTTTTGAGTCATCAACGACATCAAAACTCGTTATTACTTCCTATTTCAATACTTTTTTACCAACATTTCGACTTGCTGCAGATTTTCGAGGTCACTGAATCCAAATCTGGGGTTATTTTGACCCTTGACCAAAAATATGCTTCTCTGGGATGGGAAGATGGATCCAAAATTCAAAAATTTTTGACCCTATCAGTGTGAAGTGAGATATTAAAATGTATATTTTTTGACCTCTCGAGTCCATTTCTGAAGGTATTTCACAAATAAAAGTAAGAGGTGCGTCAAGGGGGTTGGGGGTGGGGCTTGATTCAAAATTTTTGGAAAATTTAAGTTGGGTATCAATGTATAGTTATAGTTTTTGACTTCTGAAATCCATTCTATTTCTGATGGAGTAAATTTGTGCGATAATCCCAAAATGCCCCAAATGGGGGGGGGGACCAAAAATCAAAAGTTTTCGAATTTCGACATTATCGAGTGAGGTATCAAAAAACATGTTTTCTGACCTCTTGAGTCCATTTCTGAAGTTATTTCTAAAAAAAATTGAGAAGTGCCTCAAGGGGAGGGGGAGCTGCTTGATTCAAAAAATTTTGGAAAATTTTCAATTAGATAGCAATGCGTAAGAATGGTTTTTGACTTCTGAAATCTATTTCTGATGAAGTAAATTTAGACTGAAAGCCGAAAATGCTCCGAAAGATGTAAGGGGAGGGGGTGGGCCAAAAACCTAAAGTTTTCGAATTTCGACACTATCGAGTGAGGTATCAAAAAACATGTTTTCTGATCTCTCGAGTCCATTTCTGAAGATATTTCACAAAAAAATTGAGAAGTGCCTCAAGGGAGTGAGGGGGGGGGGTGCTCGATTCAAAAATTTTGTAAACATTTTTTAATTGGATATCAATACGTGAGAATGGTTTTTGACTTCTGGAATATATTTCTGACAAAGTAAATTTAGATTAGAACCCGGAAATCCCCGGAAAAGATGGAAGAGGAGGAAGGGAGGGATGAATCAAAAATCAATAAGTTTTCAAATTTCTATACCATCGAGTGAGATGTCAAAATGCATGTTCTCTGACCTCTAGAGTCCGTTTCTGAAGTTATTTAACCAAAAAACTTCGATGTACCTCAAGGGGGGGGGAGGGGCGCTCGATTCAAAAATTTTAGAATTTTTTTAATTGGATAACAATGCGTAGAAATGGTTTTTGAATTCTGAAATCCATTTCTGATGAAGTTAATTTGAACTAAAATCCCAAAACGCCTCAGAAAGATGTAAGGGGAAGGGTGGATCAAAAATCAAAAATTTTCGAATTTCGACATTTTCGAGAGAGGTATCAAAATACATTTTTCTAACCTCTTAAGTCCCTTTCAGACGTAATTTTACTTAAAAAAATTAATTTAAAAGGTATTTCAAAGGGGTACGAGGGGGGGGGTGTTCGATTCAAAAATTTTGGGAAATTTTTAATTGGATATCAATTCATGGGAATGGTTTTCGCCTCCTGGAATCTATTTCTGATGAAGTATTTTTAGATTGTAATTCCAAAGTCCCCTGAAAATATGGGAGGGGAGGAGGGGAGGGGTGAATCAGAAATCAAAAAGTTTTCAAATTTCTACATTATCGAGTGAGGTATCGAAATACATGTTTTCTGACCTCTAGAGTCTGTTTCTGGTGTTATTTTACCAGAAAAAGTGAAAGCTGCCCGAATAGGGTACGAGACTTGACCAAAATTTTGGAAAATTTAAGTTACGATATCAATGTGTATTGACTTTTGAATTAATTTATGAAATTAATTTCTCACGAAGAAATTTTGGACTAAAACATTTAGGTGTCCCCAAATGATTGGGATTGGAAAGGGGGGTATACCAAAAATCAAAAGTTTTCGACGTCATCCGAGTGAAGCATTAATATTCAGGATATTTTCCGAATTTTAGTTAGGTACAGTTTTTGAATCGTTTCGGTTCGGATTCGGGTTTCGGTTCACAGATTTTAAATTATCATTTTTCAAGGTGACCAAACATTTCAATTCATTCAAAGTTTGAAAGTTTTTTAACTGTTTTTTGAATTGTGATTTGAATTTTTGACATTTTGTCTTAATTTTCTGTAATCTGCATTACTTTCTGTTTACAGCACAGTAAATTTTGAATTAGAAGTGAACGAGGGCTCTGAACCATAACTCGAACAATTTTTTATTACAGTTCCGGTTGCGGTTCGGATTACGGTTCAACTCCTTGGTACTCGTTCATATATTTTCTAATGTTATTCAACCAAAAAAAAAAAATCAAAAGTAACTCATGGGGGTGGGGGAGGCTTGACTGAAAATTTTGGAAAATTTCGAATTAGTTATCAAGCAGGTGTGCGTTTTTCAATCCCTGGAATCCATTGGTGAATTACTTAATAATTCGACCATCATTCCTCTTTTCTTTCTTTTTTTTTTTTTTTTGTATTCAATAACATCAAAAACACACTCGGAAGATCATGTAATGTTAGACTTTGACACCCTGCTCGATTGCATCGAAAAATTTTGATTTTTGGCCTTCCTCCTCCCCTCCCTCATTAAACTGGGACCCCTTCGATGGTTTGACTCAAAATTATCTCAGAAATGGATTCCAGAGATTAAAAAAAAAAAATTAAAAATACACATTTTTGATGTTTAGATTCCTCAAAATTTTGATTATGAATCCCCTTCCCGAGGGTCCGCCTTTGGTTCGATGAAAACTTCTACATTTCGATATCTCGCTCGATAATATTGAAAAATTATGAATTTTGGTCCCCACAGCATTTTTTTGGGGTCGATGTTGAGGTAATTACTTAGCTTGTAATCAATTGCTGAGTACAAGCAACCAGTTGATAAAAAGTTGATTTCGTGTCATTTCCTGAGCTTGAAAATTTTTTTGGGATAGATTTGACTTTATTACTTTCAATTATTTTCAAATATCTCACGATTTTAAGCTATAGCATTGTCTCTTTTTTGAAGAAATAGGCCACTGTAGGGAAATGGGGGAGGGTAATTAGAAACCAAAACCTAACCAAAAATGAGCTAATTTCTAGCACTTTCTGGTTTTAGTCATCTATCCCATTAGGATATTCTATCATATCTACTTATCACGAGCTACTTTCAAACAATACTTAATTGTTGGTAATTTTCCACTCGATCATGCTTTTAAATATATCTCAAGATTACCAATCCCATTAAATAAATTTCCCATAAGTTTCGATTGAATACATTCGAATATTGCATCATAATCATGTAAATGTGTTTACATAGAAGAGCATGCCTACTCCCCATACAATCTACCGATTACCCAGACTAGTACCAGTAGTTAGTAGGTACCTATATCCATCATCGAGTAAAAATTCACATTTCACGTTAATGAATTTCATCGCGAAAAGCAAACAACTACGCCAAAGTAAATCTATTAAATACTTCAATTTTATACACCTCGAAACCGTTATAAAAATTATCATCTTATCAGCTCGCGGCGAGCTCGCAAATGTCGTTCGGTTTCGTAATTGCTACAAAACTACGTAATCTCGCACAGTACGAAATAAAACATCGTAAAATACTATTACATTTATTCTTAGCGCATGGAATGATGGTCGTTATACAAAATTACATTTGCTACGTAATGAAAACTGAACGCGACCGTAAATAAAATGAAAATATAAATCTAGTATCTACTACAACTGTTATTACCATAATGCTGCTGATAATAATGAAAATGAAAAATTAAGTAGTAAATATTCTCTCTTATTCAGAGTAATGGAATATAGTAAAGGAACTTAAAAGTGACTCGATTTGACTAAATCTATAAACACACTTTTAATAAATTAAATGCAATTTTCATTATCTACTCAATTGACATCAAAATTCGCTCGAGTGAATTTTTTTTTTTCTTTTTGAAAAACTTCAGTCTTTTACTTATTCCACATTATTGATACCGTACTCGATACTAAGCCTTACCGATAGTGATAACGTCTCGTAAATAAAATACTCGCGATCAGATATCCTTCCTTATAGAATTACGATTAACTAATTTTAAAGCAACTAAAGAAATGATGAAAAGAAGGAATCGTATCGCGAGTATTGTTTTAGAATCTATCGAAAGAAAATACCGATTACATTTATTGAGTATAAATACGATATGTGAATCAATCATAAGAGGAAAGAAGTGATTTTTTGAAGTATTCGAAGAAAATACGAAATTACGAGAACTTGTTTAAAATTGCCATAACATTTGGAAGAAAGCACTTCTTTGTTATTGCGTTTTCCTTCGACAGATTCTATTTACGAGACACCATATGCGATAGAATACTTTTTCTTTTTACTATTTCTAAGCAAAGTTTACTCGCACATATAAAACTATAAAAAGCCAAAGCTTATCAACGATAATAAAACTTAACCAGATTCGATACGATTGTTTGTAAAACACTCGTTCGTACAGAAAACAAAAGTCGAGAAAAATTGGAATGATATAAAAATATTACAACAATGATATGAAAAATTTTGACCGCTAATCATGCAAATTTGGAACAAAATACTCCTATTAGTACGTATAATTATAACTTAGCTTATATTTATGCAGTATAACAAATTTTTAACCTATAAATACGTGACCTGATTACCGCCAGGGAGACAGAGAAATCACACAAGAGAGAAAAGGGGAAAACAATATAGTAATAATACAACAATAACAACGATAATACATTCGTTAACGTAAGAATTGTACTAAAAATACTTAAAATTGCTTGAAATTCTGAATAAGGCAACTTAATCCAGATACAAGATACAATTAGGCCTTAGAAAAATACATTATATGTACATCATAAATAATAAGTATTGTAAAAAGCTGGATATATTAATATCTTAGATTATGACTATAATTTTTACCATTCGAATTATAACGCGTTGATTTCGAGATGAAAGTTTCACAAACTGCGAATTCGTATTACGAGAAAAAAAAAACAAAAAAGCTAGAGACTTAGACCTTACTATCGAATGGACTCGAGAAACTAAGAGGTTGTGCTCCTTCAACCAGATTCGAATTTGATGCTGCCGCTGGAGGGAACTGCTGGTTGGTTGAATAAACGGTAGCTGCGTTGTTTCGCATTTCCTCCGGTGAAGCCCTGGAAAATATACAGAAATATTAGAAAATGATCGAAGACTTCGTTAATGAAAAGATAAGGACCAAATTGATATCGTTTCCATTATATTTTACAACCTAGGCTTCAGCTCAGGCTCCGAAACTTTACCCAAAATAATATAATTTACAATAGGCTACATATTTTCGTACATATAAATCATATTCTGGTATGTAAAAAATGATTTTAACTAGCAGCAGTTACATTCGAACAAACCCAAATCGTATTTCAAAAATACAGCAATATCGAAGAATAAATATCATCACTTTCATGCGGATCAATCTCACAATGGATATCAAACTCTTAAAAAATAATTCATCTTCACTCCCCTGTACAAAAGCTGAGCTTTATAGCACCAAGATAATGTATAACCATCTTATGCAAGCAAAATAACGTTGTAATATAACTACACGTGATCGATACTACGAAGCTTGCAGATCAGTTAATATAACCGAAAACTACGCATAACTACAAATATGTAGCAAGAGCTTTGGATGGACGTGGATTCGAAACAAGAGGAAAATGGGAAACAGCATTGGTGCAAGATCATCGAATTCATCGGCTTATTTGGAAAGCAAAATAAAATACAATTCCTCAGCCATCATGCTGATAAGCGAAATCTCTCATGCAATATTATTTTTATAAAACCTTCGTACAGTAAATTTTTAAGCTGGACGCCAGACATCCGGATCTTCCATTAATGTTCTGCTGTGCTCCCCTTGAGGAGCAGGTCCGGTAGGCGAGGCTGCAGCTGCCATATCTGCTCTGGTTCCTCTGATTAATACATAATCATTTTTAAGTTACCGTAACACACAATACCAAGGAGGGCTTCGAGTTCGAGTGAGCTACGAGTACTAAATTTTCGAGTGGATACGTCACATGTGTTAGTGCACGTGGGTTACGTACACAATCGTGTAAACTTACTTTTTGCCTAGAGCCATCATTCCGTACAGAACGCCAGTTGCGAAAATTAAACCGCTACCGAGGAATATGCTGAATGAGAGACACATAAAGACTGGTAGAAGTCCGCCTCTGAAATACGCATTTGTTATCATTGGCGAACGAGATAAGATTCGGGTGTAAGAAACAGTAATCATACGTACAGCATGTAATAAGCGGCTCTGTTCCAAAAAGGGCGTTTGTCCACGAAATTACTAGCATCTTGAACGTAATCAACGAACATACAACAGTAAGGTGCCTCTATGACAAGAACAGTGAACGCGACTACCCTATGAGATCGAAGAAATTCAATTAATATAGATGTAAATTCGATAACGGTGTAAGGGAATTACTTACGCTTGCAATATGCCCGCGAGAATACAACTAAAACTCAAAAGACTTGTGATAATATTGAATATGCCCAAAAACAAAGCAACTGTAACGAAAATGAAAACGGTTAATGTGATAGTATTTCTATATTACCATATTGACTGATTGATATCCATGGTAATGAATATTCGTATAATTTATGAGAAACCTACGGCCTCCTCCAATAGTTCCTAATCCTCTACCGGCCACTTTGAGCCACCATGGGATTTCATCTTTGTTTACAAGATCATCATTTGGTCTCTGCATCAGAGCACCAATCTTTTCGGCGAAAGACTGAAAACATTTAAGAAGGTAGGTCAATGAGGCAAAATGTACTTAGAAAATGGTGATTTGTAAAGAATATTTTAAAGTGAATTTCAACTTACCATTTTGTGAATGAAACTGGTGTTTTGAAAAACAATGGTAGTGCTAACGTAGCTGATTCGCCACCAGGATCCACGAGGAGATCGATTTTACAACCCAACTGTGACAAAAAGATACAATCGTGTATTTCTAGAGGTAAAATTATAGAATATTTAAAGCCAATATGAGGCAATTTTTGCTAAAATTATTTAATATCACAAGAAAAAGTTACCTGCCCAAGTTGAATTTAGAATTTACTTCGCTAAAAAAATTGTGTTTCTGTGTACAGCAATGTTGCACGAGATGAGAAACGAAAAAGTTATAAGTCGTTGATGGATGTTGATTTAATTGAAATTCAATAGGTTTCGCTAGTTTCGTATTTCGTGAGAGCTTTTTTTTATTTTTTATTTTCGAAATTGGAAAATAGAACAAAATTGCGATCTTTGATCTTATCTTGTTCAAAATTTTTTGATCTGATCTTTATCTGATCTTGTCGAAAATTTGGTGATCTGAATTATTAAAAAAAAAAAAAGATCGGGAAAAAGATCAAAATGATGACGGCACTAACTAACTAGTAACTACTGAATATAGGAATTTCTAATGAACTTTTCACTTTTCAGTTTCAATGAACTGAAAAGTGAAAAGTTAGTATGCTTTAATTTGATGATTTTGAAAATTGATCTTTTTTGAAAAAGATCGCGATCTGAACATTTGCTTGATCTGATCTGAAATTTTTTTCGATCTGATGTTTATCTGCCCTGACTTTTTTTCATGATCTGTCCATCTTTGCCACCAGGCAAAAATCCGTCAAAAAGTCAGGAAATCTTGGTGCCTTTGGTGAGATATTGCCAAAAATTTTGAAAAATCGGCAAAATGTTGCCGACAAACTTTAAAAATCAACCAAAGTTTTAAAAAACTCGTAAAATTATGAAAAACTGTTCCTGAAAAATTTGCCGATCATTTTGTATTAATTTTGAAATTTGATGTTTTGAGTGTTGAAATTAAAATCGTTGCTGAATTATAACGCTGATCGTACAGTGGCGTATTTAAGGGTGGGGTCCAGGGGGTCTGGACCCCCCTTGACGACCGAAAAGTTGAAAAAAATGATGAAATTTAAGCATTCAAATGTCATTTTGTGCCAAATTCTTCGCCTTCGCTTCGCTCGGGCGCAATTTATTCATTTTTTAAATAAAATCATGGGTATTTTTAAAAATTTCCCATGAAATTTCATTTTTTTTCGT
>FIZU01008648.1:0-34441 GCA_900064475.1 Pseudococcus longispinus
TGATAAAATAATGGGTATTTTTAAAAATTTCCCTTGAAATTTTTTTTCCCGCAAAAACACCCCCCCCCCCCCCCCCAATCTTAATTGACTGTCTGGTTACGCCACTAACTCTACAATGCAATGACATTGTTCATGGAATAATATAAAATTTAAAATTATCTATGACGAAACTCAACTATCCAATGTCAAAATGCAATGATCATTGATCAATGTACCATCTGACCGGAAGAACCAAAGTTGACGAAACGGAAGGGGAGCCACGAACTATAAATTTCTTATTCAAATTTTCTTCAATTTTCCAACTCAAAATGCAAAATTTTCCAAATTTTCTGAAAAAATTACACTAGTTTTCCTTTGGAAGCAAGAACTATGTTGGGTCTGATTCTTCTATCCAATGACCTAAAGTCATAATTTCAATTACTGATGGCAAAGTTCACTATCCAATGATAATATCAATAAGCAATGTTCCATTTGACGACCAAATGCCATAAATGTTTCCCTTATTCTAATGGTCAGTATTGAAATGGCCACTGGCAATGTTTTGCCTGCAACAACCAATGGCCTTGTGTGGTGGTCATTAGATGATCAATTGATCTTGTTTACCCTTGACCTCATTCAGTGATCCGTTCCAAAAAAGAATCAAATTTCCGAATAAAAGGGGAAATTTTGTCATTTGGGGCAAGATGCACCCTCCCCTGCCCTTCCTGATTTGGTTCATCACCAGTTGGTCTTTTTGGAATCATTCAAAGTGGTGGATTAATTGGATATTCTACAAAAAATATCTCTTTTTTAATTATTTTTTCGTCGGTAAATTTTTTTTTGTCGAAATACAATTTGTTTTGCGTGTGAAAGGAGGATGGTAATTGTTGATCAACAATTTCTTTCTTTTTACAAAATATATTTGTTAATGCTGGTTTTCTGGTTGGATGGGGGGGGGGGGATGTCAAAATCGTAAGATTTGGCTCTCATTTCTCAAAATAGTAATTTTTCTATGAAAAATTTGTGTTTGGCTGAAGGTTATTTGAAAAAACTCATTAAAAAATATCACCTTTGGCATCCGAATAAATCACATTTTTTCAATTGCATCAGGAATTTTCCAATTAAAATTTGCACTACCTAACTCATTCTCAGTACTCAATAATTCGACTAATTTTGAGCATATCTGCTATTAAAATTCTTACTAATTTTTTTCTCATTACAGATACGCAGTGATCGCTAGCGGTTGTGCGAGCTGTCCGAAATTAAGATGCGAGAGACCGGGCTGCGGGTCGTATTTTTGTTACCATTGCAAAGCAGCGTGGCATCCGAACCAAACGTGTGATTCGGCTCGTGCTGAACGCTCGGCTAATTTGCGAACGTCTACTTTTAGTCGTGATTCTCAAAGTCGTGAGTATTGTTGTCTCAACTCTTGATCGATCAAACATCGAGCACGAGATCACTACGAATGGAAAATTTCTATTTCGCATTAAAAAGTTGACTTACACGGTTTACCTAGGTAATGAAATCGCATCGTGAGACATGGGAATTAACCCAATTAAAAAGAATCCTATTTTTGTCCAAATGCTATAAATGTATTTTTCGAGCACTTAAAATTGGAAAATTGCAATCGCTATTAACCCAATTAAACAGAATTCTATTTTCGTCCAAATGCTATAAATGTATTTTTTCTTCGCTTAAAAATGTATAATTTTTCGGAAAATTGCAATCGCTATTAGCAAATTGCGTACATTTGGCCTTACTTAGAAGCCGAGCTTAAAAGCTCGTTTAATAATAATGGAAAAAAGCCAAAGAAAGAACACCTGAACAACTTCGACTCCTGTGAGACATCCCAGTCGTAAAAAATTCTCGGATAGAGTAGCGACGATATAAAAAAGCATGATAAGGACTTCGTAATTGTAATTTTTTTCAAGATGTTGAAACAGGATAATAAGAGGTTCTCATTACGTTTAATGATTTAAAAAAGTTGCGCGCTGAGAAGGTATTTCTGGCTGAGGAAAGGAAGCAGGGGTCTACAATTGAGTTGAGAACTGACGAATACTTGGCTGGATGTGACTTTGGCTTCGGATCGTATTACTTACTTACGTGTAAAGAGGAATTTAATTATTCGTCGGGTTGTTTTCTGACGTACTCTCGATGTGAAAATGACTCGAGAAGAATTTTCCCTACGTAGTGGTTTCTCTCGTCGAAGATTTTACTTACGTGTTGAAACACAAGTAGATTAATTTTGAGAAAAATTTACCAAGTTGGTTGGATTAATTAGAATTTTTTTTGATTACAGGTGAAGATATTAAGTGCTGTCCAATATGCCGAGTTTTAATTGTTAAAATGGATGATGGCTCGTGTAATCATATGACTTGTGCTGTCTGCGGCGCCGAATTTTGTTGGCTTTGTATGAATGTAGTCGGCGATCTGCATTATCTTAGGTATTATGTGGTTTTTTTCCCTCATTCGAATGTTATTTGTGGTGATTTATTCGCACTCGGTTCTCAGCCTATTTCATCTGATCAATTCGATAGTAATTTTCTCGAATGCGTTAATAAAAATGGTGCTTATTGAAAAGATATGAGTTATCATGGCCCACATCGAATTCTGTGTAAATGATTACGCGTTGAAAATTACTTCGTCGTAATAAATTGACCATGAAAATTGATCTAGTTTAATTGAAAAATTATCATTAGTAGGATATCTTTTGTTCGAGTGTTTATGATTTTTTTTTTCTAAAAATCGTAGGTGGTTCGAGTCTTTTGAAATTATTTTGTAACTTCCTTCGTCGAAAGTTTTCTTATTGCGATTTTAAAACGATCAGTTTGTGAATAGTTTCGTATTCGAATTCTAAAATATGTGTAAATTTTTTTTTGAAGTGTATTTTCTTTCAATCGAAATGCTTTATGTGGTTTAAAATTAGAATACCAAATAAAATTTCAAAAAAAAAATTAAAAATTCAACAAGCTATGTCCATTTTATACAATTTTTCTAAAAAAAAAACCGTTCCCTTCAAACTAATCTGTGCTCGAATATTGAAAACCCATTTAAATTTATTTTTTACTTATTTTATTTATAAATTTCCCACCTATTATCACATACCACAATTTACAAATTTTTATTATTTTTTTGAAATTGTATTCGCTTCGAGAAAAACAAATAATTCTCGCGATTACGACATCGAAATATGTCTCGTAATTGTAAACTACCTATCGATTACTTTATTATCGTTTTATTTACGATGAAAAGTGAATTAACGTTCGTAGATTTCCTGGTATAATTCTTGCATCCATTCGATTCATGAAATACGTATTTTCAAGGAAGAAAATACCCATTCATCGTCGTATTAAGGTGCGAGTAATTGGTAAAACTGACGAATTACGTGTTAAAACCCGATGAATTATTCTATTAATATTTTGTAATAATTTTATAAATATTTTAACCTTATTAATCAATCAATTTAATCGCCGTTGCATCGAACACGTACGCGATATCGCATTAAAACTGAATTCTGCTTTCGAAAATGTAAAAAAAAAATTGATAACCTTGTTGAGAAGATTTAAATTATTGAACTTGAAAAACGTTGAAATCTTGTACATGTTTACCTATCTATTTTTGTTATTAATTATGCATCTACCTTTTCTCTCGATTGTAGATTAGAAATGTTCATCGTAAATGGTGATACAATTAATAGTCTAATGACGAATTTTGTATTTTTTTTTGCAGTCCTTCCGGGTGTACGTTTTGGGGTAAGAAACCATGGTCAAGGAAGAAGAAGATTCTTTGGCAGTTGGGTATTTTAGTCGGTGCCCCGGTTGGTATAGCTCTCATTGCCGGTATTGCTGTTCCTGCTATAATTATAGGTAAACTGAAGCTATTTTTTAAAAAAAATTGAATTTTTCATTAATCGTTATCATGTAATTTTAATTAAAAAATGCATGTTACTTTATCTAAGTCAAAAATGTCATGAATTATTGCATTATTTAACGTGGATTTGTTTTTATGTTTCGATCAGGTGTTCCAATATGGACTGGACGCAAAATGTATACGAGATTTTTATTCGCCAAAAGGTGCAGACGTAATACAGCCATCGTTACCGGCGTCATTACTGCCGTAAGTTTTTATTTACATGTTTTTATTCATTTTGCATTATGTATTTTGGTGGCAAGGGCCTCTGTGTTGTGCTTGTACTTGAAATATTGGTCTTTTTGGATCATTGAATAGAGATAGGGACATACTCGATTGATACTTAGAGGATGTTTGAATGGTAATTTGAATTTAAAAATAAATTTTAAATTTTAATTTCAAAATTTGTAAAACTAAAATATCAGTTTAGTTGATGAGGTGCATATTTTTGATTTTTTTTTCGAAATTTAAACACGAAATCGTTTTCAAATTCGAGGTACTTTCTTGTTAGTTGAGAATTTTATGAGTTAAAAATCCGGTGATTTGGACAGAAAATAGAACTAGAAATAATAAAATTGAGTTGATTTTTTTTAATCATTCGAGGTTCTTCATTCGAGGAAATGAAAATGAAGGAATCAGTTGATCGAAAATTTTCTGCAAAAGTACTCGATCGGTTTTAATTTTGTGCTTCAAAAGATGGTTGGAGTATTCTGTGAAAATTTTTTTCAAAACCAATAAATTGAATATTGAAAAAAAAACAAAAAAAAAACATGAATGAATGAAGAAGTAAACAAAGTTTGTAGTGGTTTTGAGGGTCACGTAGTAATTAGATAAAAATATAAGGTTATGATACAAAACAAATAATTAGGTCGTAATGTTGAAAAGTCATAATCTATGGTCTAGTTTTAATTTATGGATGATATATAGCTATATTTTATTACGAAACTCGTAAATTTTTATAAAATTTTATGTGAAGTGAAGGAAAGGAGAGAAAAGAAGAAGCAAGATTGAAAAAAAAATTATAAGAGAGATTTTCCTTGTTAGAAGTAGGGCAACCAAAAATAAATGTTTTTTTCGTTGAAATGTTTGTTTTAAAACCCAAAAATATGGGTTTTTCAAAGTCCATCGAAAAAATTGCAGTTTGAGGCAAAAATAGAGAGAAAATTCAGGGGAGAGGGGTTCTTGACAAGGAAGAAAAATGATTTTTTATAAAATTTAAAAAAAATATCCATTTTTTTAATCAAAATAAGGAAATTTATTGAGCCTGAACGAAGTGAGGATGAAAATTTTTGCAGATTAGGACATTCAAAAGCATAAATTTCAATATTTTGTGTTTTTAAAATTCACCAGTTTCATCAAGATGACATGATTCATGGAGAAATTTTGTAATTTTTTAACTAACGAGTTGGAAAATATTATAATTTATGTAAAAAAATATTTTTGGTTTCCTCAGTTAGGTATAAGAATTTTTCCAAGTGCCACCCTAACCATTCAAATCGAATTTCGTGTCTCGTGTTTTTTGAAGTGGAATGTAAATAATAATCTGAAACGAGAGCAGAAAATACCTCGGAATTTTGAAGGCAGGGAAGCTGGTTGTTTTGAAAATGAAAAAAAAACCTTTGTCTGCAAAAATCTCGAAAACGAAGTCTTTTAGAAAAAATTAATAGCTCATCGGTGAGAAAAAGAATTTCAAGCTCTATAATTTTCATCCCTTGTATTTTTTTCGTAGCACCCTTACTTTGGCCAGAAAATCCATGTTAGTGGGTACGAAGTCGATAATTTCAAAAATGAAAAAACTTTGACTGCAAAAATCTCAAAAACTAAGCCCTCTACGAAAAAAACGAATTGCTCGTAAAAGAAAGAAAATTTCAAGCTCTATAATTTTCATCCCTTGCATTTTTTTCGTAGCACCCTTACTTTGGCCAGAAAATCCATGTTAACGGGTACGAAGTCGATAATTTCAAAAATGAAAAAACTTTGACTGCAAAAATCTCGAAAACTAAGCCCTCTGGAAAAAAAAAAGTAATAGATTATTGGATAAAGAGAATTTCAAGCTCTATAATTTTTATCCCTTGCATTTTTTTCGTAGCATCTTTACTTTGGCCAGAAAATCCATGTTTATGGAAAACTTAGTTTATATCCAAAGTCGATGATTTTGAAAATGAAAAAAAAATTACGTAAACGTGAATTTTTTGGACAAACTAAGGATCCTGCGAAAAAAATGCTATGAATTATAATTGTAGAGCTTCAAATTCTCTTTCTGTTTAATGAAATCAAATTTCTTTTAAGAGGGTTAGTTTTCGAGATTTTTGCAATCAAAAATATTGCCAATGGAAATGAAATGTGTGAAGTTCTGAAATTTACCTCGTTTGAGTATAACACAATAAGTCAAATTTTAAACTCAAAAGGTTAAATAAAATATCATATCTACATAAAATAAAATTGACGAAAATAGTACCTATTCGTATCTACGTAAAAAAAAAATGAATTTTGAAACGAAATATCTTATACTTCTAAATTCAGACACTCAATGAAAATTTCAAATTTCCAACGATCATTTTTAAGCAGCGAAACAATAATAAAAATCACCAATCTCACAATATTGCCATTAACGTGTACCTTGCTGTCGATTTTTACCTTTTGATAACCAAAAAGATTCAAAATTTCCGGCAAGATGACACCCTCCCCCCCTCTCCTCTCATAACATCCTTTTTATTGAAAAATAAAACGAGTAAAAAATTCAATTTATTTCGTTATAATTTTTTCCCACCATTTCAGCGAACTGATAATTTCGAAAATTAACATCTTAAATTTACACCGCTGCGGCTACCTAAATACTCATTAAACATTAAATTCGCGCTGGTAGACAGATACCAGATTTAATTTTCTGATACGTGGATGCTACACCTACACAGCTGTTTACATTTTTTCGAAAAATAACATTTCTCGGGTCCTCGTTAATTTAGGTCGTTTGGGTTTCGACGATTCGAGCTTCGAAATTTCCACTCATTACTCTGGACAAACGAGGTCGCCTGTTGGTAAAAATGAATAAATTTAATTGGACGAAATTAGTTAATACATCGTGGCTGTAATTTAACCTCATTGTCAGGACAATGAGCTGGCTAAGTACCTAGACCTACGTATATTTGTACCGAATGAAAATGAGATGATACGTATACCATTAATCTATCTTAAAGCAGTGCTTTTTTTTTCGAAAAAGAAAATCTTTTTAAATTAGCTCGTTTCGTTTCTCCGCTCAGGAAGTACGGTACGATTAGATACAACGTGTGATGTAATAATTAAGACTCCATAGATGGTTATTTTTTCTAGTCGCCGGCGACCGACGCCATTCATACCACGCGGTTAATACTCGTTTCTGGGTAATTACCTTTGAATGGATTTCTCAGTCGACCTGTGGACAAATTATTTTCACATTTGCTCGTTTTACAACGATTATATCTCCGACGGGCTCGCTTCGTGGGTCATTTTTATTGGTCGAAATTGTCATCTCGCGTGTTGAAATTCGTCTGGTAACGATTATTACACGATGGACAAAAAAAGCGCCCTAAAAGCGCATCGTAATTAGAATTTGAACGCTGGGTAGGTATCGTGTATTTAGGTTGGGGTTGGTATTTTTATAGGATACGTTGAAAAAGAGAGGAGGTGGGAAGAGAGGCTCGCGAATCTCACACTTGTTGACTTAGGCGTTGAAATTTGTTATTTTAAACGATTTTTTTCTCGTTTTTTTTTTCACGCTCGTTATTTTCGAACGTAACGTCGAATCGTCGTCAGTGTAGAATACAGACGAGTAAATATTTTCCATTGGATGATTACCGAACGATACGAAGGTTCGATATACGAGTCGCAGGTACGAGGGGCAAAGGTTGGAAAATTGATGGACATGTCGTCGGGCATTATCCAGGGATTGCGATGTGTTTACATTACATGGGTTATTTTTGATTGGAATTTGTCAGCGAGTTGTTCGCGCACGGTGAGTGAAAGGTGGCGAGGGGGCGGGGGGAGGTCGCGAGGGAATTTTGTGGTGTGATGATCGATATTGTATGCGCGCTCGGCGACGTTCTGTGCTAATTAGCGAACCGAAACGATTAATAGTTTGAGATAATTAAATACGTATTGTTTGAGGCGACCGAAGTAGGCGGGTAGGCGAGGTAGGGTACGCGGAGGCGGTTTTATAATGACTTTTATCCGAAGGGTAATAAGTTGGTACATTGAGCTCGATGTTTTGTGCTGTTTGGTAAATTAATATCATCGAAGGTTTTACGTCTCGCGATGTATTGTAGGTACGTATATCGATGTAACGTGGTAATTTAATCGTCTAGATGAGCACTCGATGCTTAGGGGTTCGTAATATTTGGCCCGAGTCGAGTTCCAACTCTCGTAGGTGTGTTTAAATTTGATTACAGCTGGAAGTTGATTCTTGATGGATACGAAATTTGGAGCGGACGTGGGCTCGATAATGTCGATTTAATCAAATCCGCGGTCTATTTGGAAGAGCTTTCGAGCTATTTGGGAAATGGTCCCCGTTCCTCGTGCTACACGTCTTTCGCACGAAGCAAATGCCAATGTCGAGGTTAATAGGGGTTCGCTGGATGGGTATAATTTGAAGAGGTTTCTCCGGCAACAACGACGTCGAGAGGATAGGGTCATTGAAATATCTAAAATGTCAAACCTTGAACTTAATGGTTACTTTGGAAGGGATAGAGGTGAACTTTGATGGCATCTCGAGTCGTAGTCGCGATAATGGTCAACATAGGACGTAGGATGTGTACTATGTACACTGCGATTTAATTACTTACCCTGCTCCGTTCCTCGGGCCGCGCCGCTGTTCGGCCAATATGAGAAAAATTAGCTAAAACCGTGTTAATTGTGTTGAACAACGTGTCGGAATTTTTTTCTCATCTCGAGTGCGAAGGCGGCCTGCGTTATGCAAATGGGTTTCTCTTTTTGTTTTTGTCTTTCGTTGGCATTTTTTCCCCCTCGAGGTCGTCGCGTCGCGGCAGTCTTCTTTCATAATTTCTAATCGAGTGAAATTACCAGCGTTTAATTGGGTATCGCTATTATAGGCGACGATGGCGCGGTATGCCGAGTGAATTATTTACTCGAGTGTGTACTACGAGTACTTGTACGGATCGTATGGCTTTTTAAAGATGTTTTATGAAGCGTTTTCCAATTATTCTAGTACGTACTCGACGACCATGTCGGGTTACCCGCATTATTATGCACGTGTGTACGTAAATAGAAATTTATTTTTGTAATTTCTTATGCTCGCTGTCAGCTGGATGGTCGAGTAGGTAATTTTACGTATGTACGGATAGTCCTCGAATGAGGGTGAGGCTGGAGTGGGGCGGGGGACTCGGTGTCGATTTGAGTTGATTTTTTGTGTGTTTGTCGAGTGGTTTGGTACGAGGTTCTATGTATTGGAATTTTGAGCCGAATATTATGTGATGTTCTAAGTGCAAGATATTGAGAGATGAAGATAAAGGAAACGATTTCCAATGATTCATAAAGTGTGGCTCATATTGAAAGTCGATAGTTTTCAAAATGAAAAAAAAACTATGATTGCAAAAATCTCGAAAACTAAGCCTCCTAGAAAAAATTGAACCGCTGTTAGCGAAAAGAGAATTTCAAGCTCTAGAATTTTGATTCCTACAATTTTTTTCGTAGGACCCTTAGTTTGGCCACAAAATCCAATTTATTGAATTTTTTTTTATTCTCAAAATCATTGACTTCGTATATGGGCTAAATTTTCCATAAATATGGGTTTTCTGGTCAAACTAAAGGTCCTACGAAAAAAATGATAAGAATCAAAATGGTAGAGCTTGAAATTCTCTCCCTACTTCAAATTATTAATTTTTTTCCTAGGAGGCTTAGATTTCGAGATTTATGCAGCCAAAGTATTTTTTTTTGATAATCAAAACCATCGACTTTGTATTAGGGTTAAATTATCCATAAATATGGATTTTCTGTCCAAACTAAGGGTCTTACGAAAAAAATGATAAGAATCAAAATTGTAGAGCTTGAAATTCTCTTCCTACTACAAACTATTCATTTTTTTCATAGGAAGCTTAGATTTCGAGATTTTTGCTATTTAAGGTTTTTTTTCTTCAATTTTCCAAGCCATCGACCTTCTATGTGGACCACCCTGTAGTTTTAGTTCTTCGTGGGTATTTTTTCTTTTCAAATTTCAACGAAATGATAAAAAAGTATAATTTTTCTGAAATTTTAAATACCGATCAAAGATTTTAACCCATGTAAAAATTTTTGTACTTTGGATGACACCCCCCCCCCCCCCCAACAGGAGTTATAATCTTCAAAGTGGGGTCAATTTCGAAAAAAAAACGATTCTACCTCTTGAGACATATTGAAGAAGGTTAAAAATGAAGTTTGAGATTTTAAATCGACTTGTGAAGCTGGTTTTTAAATCCGAAGTATGTTTTTTAACCTCTTATAAGATCCGATCAAAACTTGAATTTTGGAGTTTTTTGGAATTTCGAAACCTTTTTTTGATTTTTTTCTAAGAAAACGATGCCCCTATTGAAAAATGTTCGGTAATCGATATTGCAAAGGAGGTAATTTGCAACCTGCAGGGGTGCTCAAATTTTTGATGTTTTTATTTTGAAAAAAATACACCAAAAATTTTCGAACTTCCAAGTTTGGTGTAATTGCCATTGATTATCGCTGGGATTCCTCGCAAAGGAGTTATTCAAAATTTCATAAAGTTTGATAAAATATTCTTATCAAAGTTATACCCTCCCTAATTGTTTGAAAAGCACAAAAACTGAAGAAATTTTTTATAAAATTATTTGAAAATATGTTTAAAATGATTCAATTTGCATTTGATTTGTTTCAAAACCAGTAAATATGGTTCAAATCGTGAAAAAATGATAAAATTGCAAAAAATATTCAAAATTTTACAAAAAGTGTTGAAATTTTGTTGAAATTGGTTTTTAAAATCGTTCAAATATTAGTAAAAATTGCAGGAAAAACATCGAAAAACTGTTGAAATTGCTCAAAAATTTGTTCATAATGTGTTGAAAAATTTTACGATTGCGTCAAAAGTAGCCAAAATATGGCAAAAATTAGTTGAAGTATTTGAAAAATCTCATTTTTATCTTATTTTTATCCAAGTTTCTTACAAAGTTGATAAATTTTCTTACATTTGAACGATATTTATGTAACTTTTGCAAAAAATTGATACATTTTCGATGAGATTTTATCAATTTGACTATATTTTTACTCGATTTTCATTGAAATTCAACGAGTTTTCACGTACTTTATCCACTTTTCGTCTCATTTTCAAAAATTTTCAAAATAATTGATGCTCATCAATATTTTATGGACTTTTCAGTTCTTTTTACCCTTTTTTACTTAGTTTTTGACATATTTTTCGAATTTTTACGATATTTTAAGTTTTTTTAAGTATTATTTTGAAAGCTTTCATATTATTTTATGGATTTTTTTCTTTATTTTAACAAATTTTGCGTGTAAATTTATCATTCTTTCGTGTATTTTACATCATTTTCATCGTATTTTTGAACTACTCAGCGATTATTTAAACAATTTTATTATTTTTGGCGAAAATTGCAACATTTTTTCGTAATTTGAGGTATTTTTATAATATTTTCAAGAACTTTATTGTTATTTTATCAAACTTTTAAAAAAAATTTAATAATTTTTCTTGGAATTTAAACCTTTTTTGAGAAATTTTCAAATATTTTTGCAATATTTTGAGTAATTTTATCAATTTTTTATCATTTTCCATATTTCATATGAAATTTAAATACTATTTCAACATTTTAAATAATTTTCTCGACATTTTAAATCAACTTGTTGTTAATTTTTCTTACATTTTGAACGTTTCAACTTGAAATTTTCCAAACAATAACTCATTTTAAACATTATGCCAGCTGCTCATTTCTTCGAAATCAGGACTTTTCTTTATTCTTCTAAAAAAATACTGCTGAAAAATATTAAATTTCAATTGTTATTCAATTCGGACCGAGAAAAAACAACCGCTAAAAAAAATTGACAGTTAGGTACACCGTGCAGCTTCCCCTTTCGATGATATAATTTCAACATTTACACGCGAAACAGGAATCAGCGAAAAAGTTATTAGAGTTTCGGTGAAAATTTAATTGAAAAAATTAACATAAATTCAATATTTAAGACGCGACGGAACTTGAAATTCACGTGATCCTTTTAATTTTAAATTTATGCAAATTTTTCTCGTGTACTTCCCACCGTTAACTCAATATTCCTTCGAGTTATCCAACTTGCAAAATATACTTTCGCAAGTTAAAATCAAACTCGACTCGAGCAACTATTTCGAAAATATTTTCTCAACGGGTACCTAAGCAACTCGTTCGCCCAAAAGAATAAAAAAATAAACAAATTCGCCTACGAAACTCTCACGGATAAACTACTAAAAGCGTTATTAAAGTTTTAAAAACGTAAACACGAAAATACTATCTACACATTCGCATTCGGTTTTAAAACTCGACGAATTTTTTTTTTTTGTGGAAATTTTTCCTATTAAATGACAAACGTTGTGGAAGAGCTCGCATGAGAATTGAGCCTATTTTAAAATATTGAAGGCGTCAGTCTGCTTGTATAAGCTTTTATGTAGTTGGAGTATCGATCTTTGGGCCCATTTTTCCTCGTAATAAAAACGTGTCTCGAGTACATCTATGAGCCATACACATTAACTAATTACCTGGTTGGAAATTTTTTTCAATCCTGATGCGATCCCGAGGCCAAATTCGTCATATTTATAATGTATCATCGCGTGGAATCTCTTTCGTGAAATATTATCCAAATGCTATACGGAGGCGTATCGGGAAAAAAAAGGGGGGAAAGCGACAGAGCCTACTTATATAATACCGTTTCATCTTTCATTTCGAATTGCTGTGAGACTTACGAAAGCTCCAGACTGTATTAAAATACGCGTAAAATTTCCATATTCCGGATATTTTACAGTCGGTAATAAATAACTAGATCGGGCAGAAAACGAGCCATTTCTCATTCCATAGTCGGCTACCAGCTTTTCATTCGTATTCATACAATGTTGCCGCGTATTCCCAAAATCATTAATGATGAAATGTTCGCTACGTTGAATTGTCTATGTATTTTAATATCTTAGCTGCTTAGTGCATCAATGAGTTGGCAAAAAAACACCCGCCTCTCGTTCAGAGTCTAAATTTGACATTACTTAAATTTCAAAAAATACAATCCAACAAAAAAGCATGATTCTAAAAAACTGGAAAGTATTTTTTTTTCGTTTGGATCTTCACATTTCAAGACTTTATTTTCCATTGAAAATTGAAACTTGTAAAAATAGTCTTCCAATATTCGTATCTTTCTTTTTTGGAAAAAAGTCACTACAGGATTTTTTTTAAAGTGACAATCTCACGAAATTTTGGTTAATTTCCCATAAAACAATGATAAATTTTGATCGAAATGCCAAGTATTTCATCTTCTATCGCATGGTGAAGAAATTCACTGTGATAGGGCTGCCAACCATAATGTTGAAAAATCTCTAAATCGTATAAAATTTCCTTCAAAAAAATCCTTAATAAGTTTTTTAGTGTTTTTTTTCGTTCTTAATTAAGTTTTGTCAAAAATTGGGGGTTATATTCGAAATGAACTCAATTTTTTATACTTCATATTCATGATTCAAGAAAAAAAAAATGCAAATATGAAATTATATCAACAAAATAGTGGGCAAAACTATTTTTTACCACAAAATTTTGAAAAATTGTAGTACTTGGGGCCTTTAGGTAAAATTTTTCCTAAAAATTATAATTTTTCAGATAAAAGGATACATTTGTACCACATTTTTCAACATTTTTTGAAAAATTCATGAAAATATTTTGAAAAATACTTGAAAAATCGTCAAAATTTTTCACAAAGGTTAAGAATCATCGATTAGCGGCTCTTATGAGAGGTAATGCCGGAGTGTCTACAGGTCAATGAAGTCAAGGAAGTCAAAGAAAAGTCAATGATTTCAAAAAAGGGGCAAGGAAGTCATGAAAAAGTCGATGATTTCGCTAAAAATTGCGAGATCATGGAGAAGTCAATGATTTTACTGTTGAAGTCAAGTTTTTTTGACTTTTTATTGGAAAAAAATCGGATTTGGTTATAATTTTATTAATTTGGATTTTGCAAAAAAATGTTTGTAAATTTATAAAAATTTTCTAGGAAAGAAAAACAGTCAATGTCCTTTGAATTTTTTTCTTGTGACTAATGAGAATGTTAATCTGAACAAACAAATTTTAAAAATGAGGGATGTATATCAACATTTGAACAAAAATTGAAAAAGGTCAAGGAAAAGTCAATGATTTTCAAAAAAACCATGTAGACACCCTGTATGCTTAAAAATTGAACTTTGACCTCCCCTCTTCGCTCATGCCGTTGTATATGCAAAATTGGCCCAATTTACTAAAAAAGTCCAGTCTGGTCTCTGGAAAAAAAATAGAAAAATCAGAAAATCGTGATTTAGATTGGTAGATACTTTGAACGAATATTTTTATAGCAGAAATAGATAGAAAAAAAATCGAAAAACGTGAATAAGCAGCTATTTATACTCAAAGAAATCATTAAATAGTTGCATTTTTATCATTCGAACATTTGAAGGAGTTTTTCGACATCATATTTATACTGAGAGAGTTTTTTAAATGTAAAATTTACTCCCCTTCCCCCTGCTCAATGAAATAAAAGGCAAAAACCAGTATTCAAAAATCGATTATAATCTCACTTCGATCATTTAATGTCTTGTCAAAGGACCCCTCCGCTACCCTCATTATGACAAAATTGAACTCAGTCATTTTAAAATTTTTAACACCCCCCCTCCCCCCGGAAACAAAACCATTGATTCTTCCTTGAGTCTCCTTTTTGATTTAGTAGGGATATGATTTTTCAAAAATATTCAAAAATTAAAAATGAAACAAAAACGATCAGTGAATTAAAAATCTGTCATTTTTTAAATAAAAATTCAAATTTTACTCTTTGAAGCACTATTTCAAACTGTAAAATCGAAAGGATATTTCAAGGATATAAATTCAGCCAAAAAATCAGCTCAAAAAGTCTGAAACCCCCAAAATTAAACCTTATCTAATTTTAATGTTCTCAAATTACACTTATTACAGTTTTCAGACCTTTCTTTTGCGATGAAAATTCTTATAGAGCCATTTTTTATAGGTCCTGGACATCTTTCCAACTTATTCTGTTGAAATTTTTTCTGTATTGATGCAAAAAAATTGCCCAATAAAATGTGTGAAATTTTACTTCAGGAAATTGGAGACTTATTTGATTTTGAAACTAAGTTCAGAATTTAAGATTTTTGCTGATTTGCTGGTTTCTTAATGAATCTATATTTTCATTTGTCGATACCTAAGTATTGTTTTGTTGGCTTCAAAACTGATTTTTATTCGAGAGCTTTTTATCTTGGCTTCGCTTAGGAAATCTATTTTTTTTTTAAATACATAAAATTTGGGTATTATCAAATTTTCAAGATAGCTCCTTAAATTGAGTTTTTTTTTGACCAACGATCTTCTCGACTGCACACCGCATATGAAATTTCATTCCATTATTCTTCTTTTTCCCAAAGTAATTTCACCCAGCAACAACCCTTGAAATTTTGTCGATTATTAGGGAAGGGTGCCCAGACGAATCATTCAAAATTTTTTAAACTGCAGCTTAAAAAAATCTAGAGGTGGGGGCCCAATAAAAATGGATAAATTTTGAAACTTCCCATTCCAAATTTTCAAATTGAAGTAGGATATGTTTGGGGTATTTTTTTGGGGGGGGGGCTGAAGGTGAGAAAAAAATAATACTTTTCCGAATAGAACTTTGTTTTGAAATATTCAGTTTCCAGATTTTTGATTCTAAGAAAAATGGGTATTTGAAAATGAATTAAAATGTTGTAAAAATTGACCATTTTTCACACGTCACTCATGAGCTTGATTCGAAAATTATCTATTTCATACTGTTTTGTGCTTTAAACATCTTTCTCAATAATTTTTCAATTTTTTCCAAGAAGATACTGAAAACCTTTATCAGAGGGAAGGGAAGGAATTGAAAATGCTTGGAATTTCTGGCTAACGTAAAAAAATCATATTCAAGTCTCTTCATTTCTCCTCTCCCTGTTTATATTTCCGAACGGATTACTACATCGTTATAATTTATTGTACAAATATTTTGAAAGAAATTCTCTCCATTTTTGAAATATTTTTAGATTTGAATTTCAAAAGAAACAATTTCCGAGTTTGTTCGAATAACGATGGTATTCTTGAAACACTTATCGAACCATAAATTGGCAAATATTTTCATTCATTTTTTTTCAAACGATGTTACGCATAGGATGTTGTTGAAAAAAAAACGTTTCAACGATAATTGCGCCTAAATCAAAGAATTCGTTAGAATTTACAGAGAAAAAAATCAAATATAACTCGGTATGATATTTTTTCAACTATTCATTTAATATTAATAAACGTTGATATGCATTTTGGAAAAAAAAATTACATGCGATTTGCATACATTAAAACGAACAATAAACGAAAGAGAAAAATAAAAATTGCCATATCGCGATCTATACATTTATACGTTTACCTAGGTCCTAAAATATGTATATATTATTCAGTAAAATACAATAAAGAAATATCGAGACAAGTGGTAGAAACGTAGACGGTTTCGAACGCGTATTATATAATCATTCTCTGCAAAGTACATACACAATACGTAGGTATACATTGTACATAGAGTTAAAAATAAGGAAAAAAGATGTTAAAATACAAGTCGATCGGAGTTTAGCGAACGAGCGAGAAATGAAGAATAACTTGAGAATTCCTTGCGTTGCCTCTGTTTGACCCCCGATAGGTTTAAAAGTCTGCTTAATTTCGCGCGGTGATTATTTTAAGAAGCTAAACATTGGGCGATGGTCTGCTGGGAGAAGATCTGCTCAGCATATAGGTCTTTGAGCACATCAGTCAGACGCTGCTCGGCCGAAGCATTACCGAGGGCTACATCCACCGAACCTATGCATAAGAGAATAGCTAACAGTTGAGATTTCCTGTAGTCTTCTTGAAAATCAGCTCTGCTGTATCCGAGTGCGCCTTCGACGTCGACATCGAGTTTCAGGCCAAATCCTATGAAAGCTTGCCAATACTTATCCAACAAGTAATCGGTATTTTGACGTCTTAGGTCGCTAGCCAATGAGGAGATGATTAGTAGGGCTACGTCGTTGGTAGGTCTGCTGTACGTGACCATTTGCCAATCTAGAATTATGCAGTGGCGAGTGTCTCCTCTGAAGAGTAAATTATTGCACCAGAAATCGGTATGAGTGAGCAGGGCTACTGGTCCTTTGGGTGAGAGCAAGGCTGAGATGACGTTCTTCATTTCTTGCCCAATGTTGGTGATGCTTTTGAGGATATCCGACATGCTGGGTTTCTTGTCGAGGAACGCTGCGAGCTGTGGGAGTCCTCGATCTAGCAGCATTTGATAAGAATCGGTAGCTTTGTCGGTTTGGAACAGAAACGGGTAGAGTTCGTTGAGGTTTCGATTTTTACGTAATCGCATGGCTAACGATGTCGCGTGCATTTTGGCGATGGCTTCCAAAGCCAGGGTGGCTTGTTCGAGGGAAAGCCCTTGGGAGAAGTCGGGGCTATGGTAATCGTGCGATTTCAGGTCTTCCAGGATGAGGATTGTCTCGACAGAGGTGTCCAGGTCATCGTCGCCGATCGGATAGTAACACTTTGGTATGGGCAGTTGCTTCTCCGGAGATTGATCGGGTAAACAGTCTTGCAGGAAGTCGACCATGTCTGGTACTACCTGTCGAGGGCAGCAGAAAATCTAGAATTAGTATTTAAAAACGTATTACGAGATTGAAATGAGTCAGTGATGGTACCGCTCGTCGTCGTGTAATGATAACAGTTATTTTGTCGGCGTCGTTGGCCGAACCGAGGCAGGCGGAGGAGGGGAATGAGTAATTATGACGATGTGAATCGAGAGCGTTGTCGGTATCATTACCAGACCAAAGAGAGAAATACGACGCTGCATCGGTGACTCGGATCCGGATGCTGTTGTCGAATAGCAATGGGTTCCAAATGAGCGAGTGGAAGGTAATTCGCAGCGATTCGGGGATTGGGAAATGGATGACTCGCGTCTCTGGTTTCAACGGTTCGCTGACGTGGTACGCCTTTGACGTGTTTATTTTTAGAATCCCCTTGTTGCTAGGCCCTGGTTGAGACTTTGGTCAAGTGTTGGCAAATCGTTGGTAAATATGATACGTGAAGTCACGCGAACATGAGTGTGTCCGGACACGAGAAGAATAAGTAATTAGATCTAGCGTTGATTTATCTTCCCCCCTTAATCCCTCGCATTCGAGTAGGTACCTTTAGGTGAATTAATTTTTACACGTATGGATTCGATATGAATAGGTGTGAAAACTGGCGAAGGGAACGATTCGTTGTGCCAGGCGGCGGCCAGCTCTGTACACACGTCGACCTATCTAGATAATCAAATGGAATCGAAGCCGAAGCCGAATGTTATTCAGGAATTAGACACGGCCGGAAAAGCAGGAGGGCGCATTTTTCTTGCTCGATTAACAACAATAACGACGACGAAGAGTATTAAAACGGAAATGTCGGATGTCGGTAGCTATTGAAAATTTTCAAAAGGATGATAAACCGTTGTCGAAAAGACCTTCGATACGTAGTACAAGTCGAACGTGTGCTCGTGTTTTTTTTTGTTGCTGGTTGAGAATTTTCCATAAATGTGATCGACGTTTGATAAAAAAAAAATGAGAAAAATAGCTGGCACGTAGAGTATACGTTTCCGTCGATTACGAAAGATTATCCCCCATCCCAACTTCGTACCCTCGTTCGGCTTTTTCTTTCTTTTTCCGGGAGTTTAAAAAAAAAGGTTGCTTGTATCGAGAGCAGCGCAGACTGAATTATAAGAAGGGATTTCATCACGCCGGGATTTTCGCGTTGTAGGTATGAAAATATTGGCCAGCTCGCGTGGCGAAGGTATTAAGATTCGTTTTCACTTTATTTTCGTGTGTTTAACTCGCAAAAGCGGGCTAAAAACGATGATAATGCCGAGGATCAGCTATACCATGTTGAAGTGTAATTTGCATATCCCCAGGCTGCGTTCTCGTTCGTGATATTGCTCGGTTCAGTTATACTTGGCATTCCTTTCCTCATCCTCTTTCGTTGGGCTTTTTTTTTTTTTAAACGATATTTCCCAAAGGAAATTGCGGATTCGTTCGGCGATGGCGTTGCGTTGTTTGTATTTCACTAGCAGCAGATTTGCCATGTTTTAAGGTCTGCGCCTACTGCCTGTGCCCCGAAATAATACATGCATTGTTGTGTTTGCACGATTGCGGCGGTCTTTCGTAAATCAACCTGGTCCCCGAAGTGAAACGGTCGTGATGTGGTTGAATTTGTAAGAGTAACCGATGCTATGTCAATGGTACGCGGTTCGTGTTCGTTTGTCGTTCGACGAAAAATGTCAGGGTATTGCGGGTTCGTGGCTGATACGCGAGTGCAACTTTTTGGCTGTTTTTTTGATGTGGCTTGAGGTCTCGGTGTCTCGAGGGAGATTCGTGTACGATAAAGGATGAAACAGATGTATCGAAAGTGATAGCAAGTTTTAGATAATGGAAGCTGGGCGTAGTAATTTGATTACAAGAGTGGTGGAAAGGATAGAGTTGGCAAAGAGAGATGGGGAGTGCAGGAAAAAGCGCAGAAATGTTAAATTTACTATTTTCGTCGCCTTGATTGATTATATCAAACAATTATCGAGAACGAATCGTGAAATTATTTTTCATTTTGAAATAAATCGGTGTTATTTTGTATGTTGGTAACATTGAAATGAATATAGAAGCAGATAATTGTGATATCAGCGTGAATTTCAGGATCGATAACACCCCTCTCTTGTTTTGAATAAATAGAAAAATTTGAAATTTGAAATAGTTTATTGTTAGATTGGCCTTTGATACTGATAACGTGTTTCTAATCTCGTAGTTTGTAATTTTTATTCCATCTCCCCCCTCCCCAATTCCCCTTTTTCGCCATTTTGAATTTTTCTTTCGGTGCATCGTAATTTCATAAAAATTATAAAATGAATAATGTTGAAAAGATTGATATCGGTATAGCCAATGTTTGATAGGTACGAGACCATACAGGGTGGCTCATTTATAAGGTCGATGGTTTTGAAAATGAAAAAAAAAAAACATTTGACTGCAAAAATCTCGAAAACTAAGCCCCCTAGAAGAAAAACTGATAGCAGATGGGAGAAAGAGAATTTTAAGCCCTACAATTTTCATCTCTTGCATTTTTTTCGTAGCACCCTTAGTTTGGCCAGAAAATATGGGAAATTTACGAAATCGATAATTTCAAAAATGAAACAACTTCGACTGCAAAAATCTCGAAAAGTAAGCTCCCTAGAAAAAAAACTGATAGCAGATGGGAGAAAGAGAATTTCAAGCTCTACATTTTTCATCCCTTGTATTTTTTTCGTAGCACCCTTAGTTTGGCCAGAAAATCTATGTTTTTAGGAAATATACAAAATCGATGGTTTTGAAAATGAAGTAAAAAATTTAAAAACCATCGATTTTGTAAATTTTTCATAAACATGGATTTTCTGGCCAAACTAAGGGTGCTACGAAAAAAATGCAAGGGTTGAAAATTGTAGAGCTTGAAATTCTCTTTCTCTAATGAAGCATTAGTTTTTTTCTAGGGGGCTTTGTTTTCGAGATTTGTGCAGTCAAAATATTAGGCCAACCTGTATTTTCAAAATGTGTTCAGATTTTTAAAATTTTCTTGATTGTGAGAAAATTGAAATTTTTTCTCTTTTTTTGTTCAAAGTTGAATATTAATTTTCAGAATTTTGGTATTTTTGGAAAAATTTGACAAGAACTTGATTTTTTCTTTCATTTTTATTATTTTTCTCCAAAAAATCTGACTCAAAAGGTATCCAATTTCATCGAATAAGTCAACAAATTGAACTACAACTCGAAGGGATTAAATGCTGTGTTCATAGAATTTTCATCTCTTTTCCCCCTCCCTCTCCCCTCCTTTCATTAATCGTTTTCTTGTAATTTTTCACTGATTTTTATTCCTCATTCGTAGATCAAAAATCATTTCGAAAAAAATCACGTATCAAGATATTTTTTTTTTCACTTCGAATGTATTTTTAGAACAAAATTCTACCTCCAACTATGGACTTGTTTAAAAAACTGAGCTAATCTAGCAGCTGAGAATAAGATTTTACTCTTATCTCGAACAAGTTTCGGTAGACCTTTTTCTTTTACGAATCAGTAGTCAGTGTATGTCCGTTTGATCTCCTTTTTACCTCTCTCCTTCTCAAATCAATGTCCAAATACCATCAAGGAATTATTTCGGCTTGAAAGAAAAAAAGCTCTCAGTTGATTAAAAACATTCGAGAAAACAATTCGATGGAAAATTAGTTGATACGACGGGGACGAGCTTATACGTTGATTCGATTAGATTAATGATGAAAAATAAGGATCAAAGAATACCTAGGCGAATTTGAGAGTATTTTGGAGAATTTTTGAACCCTCCCTTTTCCCCCTCCACGTATGAAAAATCAATGCAGCTTTCACTTTATTATCTCCTTCCTGTGCCATTATGAATTTTGATGGTTTTGATTTACTATTTGAAAAACATTTTCATCTACCAAATTGTGACCTCTCTAATGACGATTTTTCCATAATTTTTTTCTGGAATATTAATAGGTATATAGGAAACTGGCGATAAAATTTCAGGAAACCGGGTATTCTCGCATCTCGTATCCTTTCCACCTCATTCTGTATCGCTTTGTCCCCGATTTAGATAAATATCGAACATTTTTATCGCAGGAATGACAAACGAACTCGAATATTTATGTTTTTTCATCGTAGGAAATAGAGCATTAAAGTTCGGTCGTATAATGATTGAAAATCGTAGCCTGCGTACTCGTATATTTTATTTACAAAAGTTTCGAAACAACGAAGAAGGAAATAGGGAAGAGGTTAAGGTTAAAAGTTGGTAAATATTTCGTGCAACGGGTTCGGCTAGAATGTAAACGTTAGATTTACGACATAATTAAATGGAACGATTAACATTACGTTGGCGATAATTACACTTTGTCGAAGATGAGAGAAAGAAAACTATGTCGTAGCGTATAATTTTTCAAATATTTGGAATACTTTGGAGGGTGCTGTAAAACTGATGCCACGACGACGAATTTATTCGACAATTTAATCACTTTCGAGGGATGAGGGAGGGGACAACATTGAGAAAAAAAATTCAAAAACGCACTAGATATAATGTAGATTATTTGAGGTATTTGTACATACGATGATTATACCTTGGTATAGAATTTAATTTCGCGTAAATCGAACTGAGCCTCTTTGACGAATAACCTGGCAAATGGATCTTGAGGTAATTGCTTGACAATCAGTTCGACATTACGGTCGGTATTTTCTCGAGGTATCCGATAGGTCAACTTGAGCGCATAAATATCGCTAAGGGCTGTATCGGCGGCTTCGAAATCCTCTTCCAAGGTAAATTCGCTCAATTTGATTTGTTCATTATCTTCTAAAAGCCCTTTGAACTGGTGATATTTCGAGATAAAAGTGGCCGCTAGATGTTCGTCCAGTATCGGGGTACGTTCTGATGTCAGCACATCGGACGGATCTGGAGTTCCGGTGGTTCGATCTAGATCACTGTCCGTGTCGTCGGACATGCTACACTATTTTTGGGCTAATTAGATAAAAAAACTCGTGATATAATTCCGCGATAAAATACGACTCGTTTACGCGATCAGCAAAAATAATTTCACTACAGAAACGAAGCTCCGCCGGCGATCGGGTTAACGACTGTATTGTTATAGCATCGCAGCATCGTATCGCATCTCTCTCTCGCTCCTACTTCGCTCGCAGAAGTGTCGAGCCAGTGTTGCCATCCAGACCGGCTATTAACGCGTCTGCGACGTGATGTCGATGTCGTCTGCCGCGACGAGGCCGTCGACTCGACGCAGGGAATGAATTTTTATAACGGGCTGTGACGTTGAGAAATTTTCAGCCGTTTGGAAGTACCAGCTTATGTGGGAGCGAATTTGTCTGGGTTACGAATTGACATCATTTTTAGGAGGTTGAGCGCAGGTTTTGGTGGTTGCAAGTTTTTCGAAGGAAATGAGAAGGGGTGTAGAATGGGATTTTGGAGGATAAATTGGGAATTTTTTTGGCGATTTTAGAGAGATGGCGAATTTATTTGGTATACGTACCTGGTTTGGTCAATTTTCTCGGCCTGGTGATGTTCCTAGGGAGGGACAGGGGGTAATATTTCCTGATAAAATTTCTCTACTACGTTTTGTGTGCAAAATAGAGTCATTTTTATGACAATTTTGCAGGTTTCTTTCTTTTTTCGGCAATTTTAAATAATTTTGGCAATTTTTGATCCATTTTAAAGAATCATTTTTGGAAAAATTTCAAAACCTCAAAATACCAGATCCTGAGGCCAATTCCTGCTTTCATTTCATTCTCTGATATGTTCCATATGCAGTATGGAGTCATTTTTACGATAATTGTGCAGATTTCCCTCTTTTTTCGACAATTTTGGCAATTTTTGATCCATTTTAAAGAGTCATTTTTGGGAAAATTTAAAATCCTCAAAATAGCAGATGCTGCAGCCAAATTCTGTTTTCACTTCATTCCAGTATAGATTCAAAGAGATTTAGAGTCCCTTTAGATTTCATCCAACACCCCCCCCCCTCCCCCTCTCGTCCATCCTCCAATTTTTAATACAAGTATTTACATCCTCCAAAAAAAACAAATTGAATGAATAAGTATTTATACAAACATTTTCCATTAATTACACAGTTGGTTGATACAAAAAAAAAAGTGAAAAAATTCCACCTCGCGAGGTTTACTCACAAAACTAATTTTTTTGGGAAAACTTACCCATTTTTCATCGTTTTGAACTCAATAAATGGATTTTTGAGGGGAACTAGGCGTTCTACGAAAAAAATGAATAAAAACAAAATTGTAGGGCATAAAATTCACTTTCCTTGATGAGCGATTGTTTTTTTCGGGGGGGGGGGGTGCTAAGATTTCGAAATATGTACGATAACAGATTGCAGCTGAATTTTCAAACTTTCGGTAAAATTATCTCGAAAGCTAAACTTCCTAGACAAAAAAATTAATTATAACGCAGAAAGGAAATTTTATACTCAACAATTTTGCTTCTATTAATTTTTTTCGTTGGATCCGTAGTTCGCTCATAAAATGAGCTTTTAATGTCGAAAAATGTAAAAAAATTTCAAAAAAAAAATTCGTTTCGTAAAAAAACTTTGATTGAAAAAAAAACAAAAACATTTTTGAAATCTTTGCTAAAAAATAGATCAAAATAACTTTACAGAAGTGAAACAATTTTTAAAACGTTTCAAAATGCAGTACTGTCAATTGTGTTATCAAAAGGTACAAATTCTCAGCCACTTTTTCTACGTTTATGGATAAAAAATACCAAAAATTGTGTCAATGGTCGCTGGTTTGAAGATATTAAGAATTTGTCAAAAAAAATGAATCGAAAATCCATACTACGAATAGATCGTCAGACTTGAGCTTCGTCCAAAAAAAGGCCAGTAAGATTCCATTTTAGGTACGACAAGAAAACGAAGATTATGCATCGAACCTTTGTTTTTTTGGCAGAAATCGAGACTTGAGGGAAACGAAGACAAAATTTGTTCATTATTGATCATGAAAATCAGAAATTTAACCAAAAAGTTGATTTTAGTTCAAAAATGTCCAAAGAACTAAAATTATTTCGAAAGTTCACTTCAGAAAATGCGTTTTTTGGTAGGTGAAAGTTTTAGGAACGTATCTGTAAATTTTTGTCAACTTTCTAAATTTTTTTCAGAGTAAAAAATTGCTTTTTTTTGGAGATTACTTGAAATTTATTTTCTTGAAAATTGAATTGAAACTCGGATGACCTTTCAATAATTTTTTGGGAGCAATTGTCACATTTCTCTGTGACTTCTGTCTTCAGGAATTATTCAGAGCGACTTCACTTTTTTTTTGTTCGAATGTGATAATAATTTTGAAAAAAAAAAACAGATTAAAGAAAACAGAAAGGGGGTGGCGATAAAAAGCATTATTGAGTTTTCTTGATTATTTAATAGATGAAATAATGACTTTTTTATTATTTGTATCTTTTGGAATAATTTGTGACTTTTTTTCTAAATATCAATTTTGGCTCGTATCCAGCACCAGGGGAAGTAACCCTTTGCCCTCGTTGGGAGATTATAGCGAATTTCCCCTCTTTTCAATCTATTTTAAATCGCAACAATTTTCCCCCAATTTTTTGAAAAATTAGCTTTCTTCCTTTTTCCGTTTTTTTGAAAATTCTTTGAAAATTCATGTTCTTTATAATTTTTTTGATGCATTATAGCTCTTTTCAAAAGTTTTACTCAATTTTTATGTCCTAGGTACATCCCCAATCGCCATTCGCCCTGAATAAAAAAATTCTAGCTACGAACCTGATAATCTTATCGCTTTCATGGATTTTATTTTGAGTAAGATGATAGTTGATGGGAGGGAGGGCAAGTGGACGGGAAGTAATTTCTATTTCTCCATTCCGGATCAAGATTTCCCATCAATCGAGTATTTTTTCTTCTCGAAGGTCTCTCAAATTATTGTGCTCCTCTTGCTAATCGTGATCTGGTGAACCTGAGAAAATTGTAGGTATTAGAGCTCATCGATTACAACTTTCTACTTCTCCTGCTCGCGATATTTTTGCACAATCTACATCTTTATTCAATGAAGTGAAAAATTGCCACATTCATTCGATTGAAAATCTTTCCAAGACGAGTCTACGAGCAAAATGACGCCAAATGATGCCTGAATTGGATTCGTATCATTCAGAATAGTCTTTTTTTTTCGTAATTTTTCCACGATCGAATGGGAAAGAACAGGATCACAAATAATACTCGACAATACCACGCTATATAAGTCTTTCCACTTAAAATGAATTACCTTCGTCAATTCCGTCGATTTTTTTTTCTGAAACTCGAGCTTCTTTGACGTTCTCGCCTTTCCCCTCTTTGCCGAGGCGAAAAATCGAAACAAAAATTTGACGACGGAGGCGTTTTCTTCTTTGAATTCTTCTATTTCGAGTAGGTACAAAGTCTCGATATTCTCCAACGAGTTGATTTTTCTTTATTTCAAACCCACATACGAGAATACGTACGATAAATTGGCGATATAAAACTGGAAACTGGGATAAGGCGACGAGCGAATGGAAGTCTAATTTACTTATTGTTAGTCTCGCTCGGATGCTCGTCCTGTTCCAGGCTCGGCGGAGATACGATAGATAGAAAAAGAAAAACGAGAAACCGAAGGAAAAAAAGAGCAAAGGGGTCATTGAAGGGAGACCGAAAGTGAGCAGGGAACGGAGGAAGGGGCTATGTATCGAATTATGAAGCTGGCTAATCAGACATACGTACAATGTACCGGTAACCGCGTTCGGTTCGGTATCGGATGGTAAAAAAAAAAAAGACCAAAGGAGAAGAAAAGATGATTAAGACGATTACGGTATCTCGGATGAGAGAAAAGATGCACCGGGTGGGGGAGTGGAAAGCTTACGGTACGGGGAAGTGAGGAGTCTGCGAGATTGGTAACACTGGCGCGAGGAGAATACAGCACACAGGCAAGGCACAGATGACGACCGAGTATTACGAGGCGCATACGAGTTCGCGTTTTTTCGTCGTCTGGCTAATCGATAAATTGATGTAGATGACGAAAGGGCGAGTAAAAGGGCGAGAGAAAGAAGAGATGAGCTTTTATGTACCCTTTTACGTGTGCATACGACGATGGCGAGAACCTCTTGGGGAACGTTTTTTTTTTTGATTGAAGAAAGACCATGAATGGGTTCGGTTTGCACAGCGCAGCATACAGCCGGGCGATGGTGTATTATAAAATACAAGGCGAGGTTGTAAATTATTAAAATATTAAATGGCACGATGGTCGTAAGGAGAAAAATGATGATATCGGGTCGTCTTTCTGTGCAAGATTAACTATCTCCGGTACGTTGCCGGCGTTTCCGCAGCTATTAGCGACGTCGACATCGAGATGCACTTTATGCTAATTCGACCGCCGCTCGAGTGGCACAAAGTCGAAAAAATTTTTTTCCGGACTGTATAATACGCGATAGAAGGCGTGTGAACGACCGGCTCGGCTTGGGCGTCGGTGTTACGTTCGAATGCGTTTTTGCTGCTGTTCGAGTATACTCGATGGTATAGAGGTTCACCAAGTCCAAGTCCCGGAAGAAACAGCAATTGAGTCGAATTGGTGGGGAATAGTGTACGTAGAGATCTTCAACTTGTACGTGGTATGCGGTTCGCTGCCTGAAGAAAAACCGTACCAGAGGAGCGCAGATTACGTATTTGTATACGTACTTAATTCGAACCTGCACGAAAAATATGCAATCGAGGAATGCCGCAAACGAGGAGTGAGCGGAGGAGAGCACGAATACGCGGTCAAGTTCAAAAACATACCAGATGCGAAGGTGGATGTGCTGCGTGATATGCGTGAAACAATGATGTAATAATTGATCCGAGCTGGTTCGATGCGAACAATAATGCTGGAATGGTAATCGATGGTATTTCGGAAATGATGGAACTTGGGATGGGCGAGTTGTTTACGTGAAATCGAAAGAAGTGACGAAAGTGGGTAATTTGAATTTGTTATGGGTTTCGTGGTTTATAGGGTGAAAAAGTTTTTGTAATTTGGCATATTTATGGAGATAGAATCAAAGATGTTGGAAAGTTTGCAAGTTACGTTGAGCTAGGGTTTAAAGATATGTGCAATTTTTATAGGCTTGATTTTATTTTAATGGCGTTTTTATGTGTATTGGAGGTTTAATTGCTTTTTCAGGGAAGCTGGAAGTAAAAGTTTTAATACGATATTGGTAGCATTTCTGTCGAGTATTTTGAGCTATGGCTTGGTGCAGTGAGAGTAATTAGAGAAGAAAGTTTGAATGAATTAATTTTTTTCGAAGCAGGCTCTTCAATGCAACGAATAGGCAACATTTGTGTGACGGGATTTGGTTGAATGTTGAGTACAATCGACAAAAGTTCTTGTTCAAAATTGATTGAATATTTTTATACCATACAGGGTGGCTCACATAGAAGGGATATAGTTCAGAAAATGGAAAAAAAACTTTGAGTGCAAAAATCTCGAAAATTGAGCCTCCTAGAAAAAAATTATCACTTTTTTGCCGAAAGAAAATTTCAAGCTCTACAATTTCGATTTTTAGCATTTTTTTCGTTGGACCCTTAGTTTGGCTAGAAAATCCATGTTTGTGGGAAATTTAGCTCATACAGAAAATTTATGAGCTAAATTTACCATAAACATGGATTTTCTGGCCAAACTAGGGGTCCTACGAAAAAAATTCGAAGAATGAAATTTGTAGAGCTTAAAATTTTCTTTCAGTCATAGAAGATTGATTTTTCTCTAGGAGGCTTAGTTTTTGAGATTTTTGCAGTCGAAATTCGTAATGTAAAAAATTCCTATCAAATTTTGAACTGAGTGTGAAGATATCTGGAAAAAGTGGGTGTTTTTAATTTTTTTTTGAAATGGTAGACGAAATCTATGAATCGAGTTTGTTTGAAATCGATAAATCGATATGTTTTCGATGTTAATTATCCGCTTTATTGTTGAATTTTCTTGATCAAACTAAAAAGAATCAAATTCTATAACAATTTGAACCAAAAATTTTCAAAATTAATTTATTGGAGTCGTATCGATTATAAGCATGATCAAATTTCAGGGCGCTAGTGAGGCCATTGGTCCCAGAGCCTCCATCAAATTATTTGAAAATTTGAAAATTATGAAATTTTGTGCGTTCAGACCCTTTTGTCATTAATAATACAGTTAAAAGAGATGAAAATTCTGCTTTTGAGTGAATTTTTCTACAAAAATGTTTGCCTCAATGAGTAATTTTGCATATTTTTACAAAATAATTAATATTTTTGAAAATTTCACGTTCAATCACAGTTTTCTCAGGTCAAAGCCTCCGCCCTCGAATGACTGTTTGGCTAATGGCTATGCCACTGCATCGATATTTGAATGAAGGTTACACAGAATTTTCAAATGAAATTTTGATCCACAAAAATTTTCAAATTCTAAAAAAAATATTGATATTTTCCTTTCTATGAAAATTTTAAGAGTCCTCCGCTGAATTATTCGGCCCCAAAATGAAAAAAGCTTAAATTCGGTCTTGATTACAAGCATTCAATTCAATAAAAATCGATTTTTTTTGTTTTTTGTGGAAAAAACTTTTAAAAAATTTCAAACAAATCGAATAAAATTGAGCCAATCTTCATAATGTGTAATTCGACGATATTTGAGTAGGTACAGATGCTTAATGAAATGACAAAAATCGATATTTTTCGAAATCGAACTTTGAATTTCGATTTTAACTGAATTTGATTGTATACGAGTACGATCAATTGTATAGATTCGATTGATAATTCGACAAGTAATGGGCCATTATCATTATTTTTCCATTTGGATCGAACACAGAATACCAGTCGTTTCGATTTGACAACTTTCAATTTTTAATACAATCATTTTTCGTGAAATTGGACGAATATCGATTTCCAAATTCGCTGATTCGCTGAGAAATTATCTATATTTTATTTTTACCTGGTTAGAAAAATGATGTTCAATCTGATCAGATAATTGATTATTCGAAAAATTTGTCATCATTTTTGAGTTGAATCGCATGAAGTCGATTTCTATTCATTTTGGCACATTTCGATTGTCCATTACTCGAAGTGATGTCTTTTAGAGGACTTTTGTATCTTATTTCATTTTCTAAATTATTTCGCTGAAACCCTGAAAATCAGAAACTATCAAAATCAATGTAATTCGATAAAAATAGAGTATTGATTTTATTCATAATTCTGTATTTACCAAAATCGATAATCGATTTTTTCAAATAATTCCCTATGAAGAAGCATGAAATTATATCTGAAATTATTTAAAAAATCGATGTTTACCAAAATCGATACAAAATTCGATAAATCGATTATCGATTTTTTCAGATGATTCCATAAGAAGAAACACGAAATTTTTCCTGGAATTATTTTCGCGGAATTTTCGAACGTAAAAAAGTTTATTTTTACCAAAATCGATATAGAATTCGATAAATCGATTATCGATTTTCTCAAATAATTCCATAACAAAAAACACGAAATTTTTCCGGGAATTTTTTCGTTGAATCTTCGAATGTAAAAAAAATAGTTTTCATCAAAATCGATATAGAATTCGATAAATCGATTATCGATTTTTTCAAATGATTCCATAAGAAGAAACACGAAATTTTTCCTGGAATTATTTCGTTGAATCTTCAAATTTAAAAAAGTTAATTTTCACCAAAATCGATATAGAATTTGATAAATTGATGATCGATTTTTTCAAATGATTCCATAACAAGAAACACAAAATTTTTCCTGGAATTTTTTCTTTGAATCTTCGAATGTAAAAAAGTCGATTTTCACCAAAATCGATACAAAATTCGATAAATCGATTATCGATTTTTTCAAATGATTCTCTACGAAAACACGCAATAATTTTTCCCAAAATTGTTTCATCGAATCAAAAAAAACTAATATCAAAATAGGCTTAAGTACAATTTGATTAATCGATTATTCAATTTTCGATAAAATATTACTGAAAAATAGGTATAATTATTCTTGAAAATATTTTCTGCCCCCTCCATCTCTTCGGATCATCCACTAGCCAAATTTGTATCCAATTTTTTATATAAACTTGGGATCTCCTGTTGCTCAAAAATTAGGTTACCCAACTCGCACAAGTTCGAGTTGAGCTGCGATTTCCCCTTTGAACGAGCGGCTTATATAATCATGAAACACACGGTATGGCATTTTATTAAATTACCAAATGTGAAATCTGTAGCCCAGCTTTGAAAACCGCATAAAGCCTTCGATATTACGTTTGGCCAAGCCTTGTATATTATGATCTTTTCCACACTATTCGTATTATAACTTTTAGCCAGCAGCGTTACTATGTTATAAAAAAGGTTTACCTTTGCTTAAAGCGGCTTTTGACCGATAAATATATTTATTTGGCGGTTGAATAATTCACCGGACAAGTTCTTTTTATCGGTCGAGTAGTCAAACTGTGTAAGTATTAGGAAAACTTATCCAAACGTTGGCTGCAGGTGCGGTGCCCTGCAAAGCGAACTTAATATACGACGAAGCGAATGAAATCGAGAGTGAATTTTCATATATACGAGTCCAAGTATCCCTCCGCTTCGTACCCTCGTCTCAACGAGCCCGAACCAAAAGCTCGTTTCAGATTGAAAATTTTCAAGTACTTTTTGACGAGTTATTATAACATAAATTTGCGCCTTAAAAGTTTAATTCAATTCGAGGGACGAAGTTTGCGACAATCAAGATGTCATTGTTAAAGCACTCTTTCACCCCTTAGAGCACCGCTTTACCTGCGGGTTTTATCGTCGCAGGGAAACTTTTTTAAAAAAGTTATTATTTTTTTTTTAAAGCGGAGTGCCGTTGTGTGTTATGAAATTTGACGTAACTACTTTTTCTACCCCCTGTCGTTGTTGTAACTGTGTTATAAAATATGATGGAAGTCGACGTTATTAGAAGTGGATGGTCTGGTTTACGTATATGTAAGTTAAATGCCACCGATAGATTGATAAATTAGGTGTAATCTGTCTAATCCGTCGTACAGATTATTTTTTTCGAAAAATCATTAATAAAAAAAACTGATCGATGGGCGATATCAATCGCTCTTTGTATCTGGTATCTTCTCGATGTGTGCACAGACACTGGATGCCTTGCCACCTACATTAAAGCAAATTGAAAACATACACGTCGTGGAATTTTGATACATTATGTTATGTAGTAATATGTTTTACGTTATTTTACAGATATTAGCTGCTCCTATATTGGCCACATTAGCCGTAGCCATCGGCGTCCCGATCCTTTTATTTTACGTTTACGGCGTCGTACCTGTATCGTTGTGTAGATCGAGTGGATGCGGAGTGACGGCGTCGTCGAGCGGAGTACGCTTGGATTTCGACGAGCCGGAGTATATAAATCAAAATATCCTTACGAAGATGAGCGGAGGTAGCCAAGGCACATCGACTGAAGCGGACGTAGTCAGTCATAAAGAAGGTAATCCGTCAATTGGCGAAGCTTCGTTGTCGTTGGGCAGTGGAACGCATTTGGAGCATTTGGGTCGCGAACAGGATCGCGAATCTGCCAGCACTGTTGCACTAGCCGGAAGTATATTAGCGCACAAGTGAGTATTTGACGATTATTAAGACCTCCCTTTGAGTTACTTGACGTGGTATAAGATTGGTCAATATTTGGAAGGAAAATTTTCCAAGTTTTTGTGTCGAAAATGCTTTTATGTGAGCGAAATTCAGTTTTGAACATCACACAGTGATGATTGCTGAAAGATATGGTCATATTTGAATTCAGCGTTGAAAATTATTCGAAATTGATACCCAACTCGACAACTTTCCCATTATTTGTTCTGTTCCTCAAATTTGAGTCACACTCGAATGTCAGCTCCGAAAAGAGAGTATAGCAGAAAGTGTTTATGCAAAATGGCATCATAATTGAATTCAGCGTTGAAAATTATTTGAAATTGATACCCAGCTGGACAACTTTCTGATTATTTGTTCTGGTTCCTCAAATTTGAGTCACACTCAAATGCTAGCTCCAAAAAGAGAGTATAGCAGAAAGTGTTTATGCAAAATGGCATCATAATTGAATTCAGCGTTGATAATTATTTGAAATTGATACCCAACTCGACAACTTTCTGATTATTTGTTCTGGTTCCTCAAATTTGAGTCACACTCAAATTCCAGTTCCGAAAAAAGAATGCAGCAGAAGGCATTTATGCAAAATGACCTCATATTTGAATTCAGGGTTGAAAAATTATTTGAAATCAATCCCTACTCAACAACTCTCAGATTATTTGTTTCGGTTCCTCAAATTTGAGTCGTACTCAGATATCAGTTCCGAAAAGTGAGTGAGATAGGAAGTTTTTATGCAGAATGACCTTTTATTTAAATTCTGGGTTGAAAATTATTTGAAATTGATACCCATCTGGACAACATTCTGATTATTTTTTGGTTCCTCAAATTTGAGTCACACCTCACACTCGAATACCAGCTCCAAAAAATAGTGCAGCAGAGGCCAGAAAGTATTTATGCAAAATGACTTCACATTTGAATTGAGGGTTGAAAATCATTTAAAACTGAATTCTATCTGAATAACTTTCAGATTATTTTTTTGGTTCCTCAAATTTGAGTCGCACTCGAGTGTCAGCTCCAGAAAAGTGAGTGAGGTAAATCGTATTTATGAAAAATGACATTACATGTATTTGAATTTAATGTTGAAAATTATTTGAAATTGATACCCAACCGGAAAACATGCTGATTATTTGTTTTGGCCCCTCAAATTTGAGTCACACTCAAATGTAACCTCCCGAAAAGTGAGTGAGGTAGAAGGTATTTAAGCAGAATGGAGTCATACTTGAATTCAGCATTGAAATTACATCAAGTTTGATACTCAATTTGATATCACATGGATTATTTACTCACTTCCTCAAATTTGAGTTAAGCTCAAAATTCAGCTCAGAGTGAAACTCTCTGACTTGAATGTTTGAAAAGTGGCACTTTTTTGAATTAAGCGTTGAAACTTGAAAATATATTAAATTTGATACTCTATTTCATATCACTTAGATTACTCAATTCAGGTCCTCAAATTTGAGTTGAGATCAAGCTTCAGTTTAGAGTGAAACCCTTCGACTTGAATGCTTGAAAAGTGGTATCTTTTTCAATTCAACTTAGAATGTATGCAAGTACATTAAACTTGATACCCATAATTCGAATCGCTCTGATCACTCCATTCAGGTCCTCACATTTGAGTGTGACTCAAAATTCAGCTCAAAGTGAAACTCTTTGATTCTAATGTTTGAAAAGTGGCACTTTTTTGAATTCAGCGTTGAAACTTGAAAGTAAATTGAATCTGATGCTCAAATTGATATCACTTAGATTACTCGATTCAGGTCCTCAAATTTGAGTCGAGCTTAAATTTCAGCTCAGAGTGAAACCCCTCAACTTGAATGCTTGAAAACTACTATTTTTTTAAATTCACCGATGATAAATTTTATCCTCAATTTGATATCACTCAGATTACTCAATTTAGGCCCTCAAATTTGAGTTGAGCTCAAAGGGTAACCCCCATTAAGAGGCCAAAATGCCCCTGTCCTCAGATTTCGGAAAAATTTTAGTATAGTGTTGGGAGACGCTAAAAAACATTTTTCGTGGAAAAAATTTTTTCGTTTCCCACCCCCCTTCGCCAGGAGGTCGAAAAAATGCGATTTTCAGGTAAAAAATTATCAATTAACGGGTATCTGAGGGAAAATTTTGAAACAAGTGAAAATGTATGGAGGAAGGATGGGGCTTTT
>FIZU01008660.1:0-33670 GCA_900064475.1 Pseudococcus longispinus
TGTTCAAAAACGCGTTTTATTGCAAGAAAACGGCCAAAAAACTAAAAATGTATAGATAAAAAATTGTTCAGAGTAAAATTTTGTACCAGAATACGAGATTTAAAATCAAGTTGGGGAGAATTTTTCTCTCAAAAAATGCGTTTTTTCGGGATTTCAGCTGAGGGGGGTGGGGCGGGGAAAATTTTTTTTGGCCTAAAATTTTGTTTAGAGGTACCCAACAGTGTTTCATGAAAATTTCGAAAATCTGAGGACAGGGGCATTTCACCATTTTTACCTGGGAATACCCTTTAAAGGGGTGGTTCATATTTAGTTGGAGATGGACCAATACCATAGAAAATTTTAGATCCCTAGATCAAAGGGGAGCGGATCTAGGGGACCTCAAAGTGGGGTAACTTTCGAAAAAACGCGGTTTTTGGCCACTTTTGGGTAATGCCACCTGTGCGGCACCTCCAGAACACCCCTAAAAAGTTGCGATTTGAGCTTCTACACTTCCCCAGACCATTGACTATGAAATTGGATACCACTTTTCGTACCCTACCAGGGGGTTGAAAAGTTGCAGATTGCTGAAAAATCAAGATTTTTGATTTTTTTAAAAATGAAATACTCTTCGATTGGTACCAAAATCGAGCCTAAATGGCTCCCCTTGATCCAAAAAAATTATTTCGATTGCAAGCATTGAAAAGTTTTTATTGCAGTGTGACCATACTTCCGATTTTTATTAAAAAAAGAACTAAAATTTCGTAATTTTTCATAGTGAAAATCATTTTTTACGAAAATTGAAAGTTGGTCGCCCCGTAATTAAAACTTTTCAATTTTTACAATCGAAATGATTTTTTGAATCAATAGGAGCCATTTAGGTCAGGTTTTGGTACCAATCGTTCATTTAAAAAAAATAAAAAAATCTTGATTTTTCAGCAATCTGCAACTTTTCGACCCCTTAGTAGGGTAGGAAAAGTGGTATCCAATTTCAAAGTCAATGACCTGGGGAGGTGTAGAAACTCAAATCGCAACCTTTTAGGGGTGTGCTGGAGGTATCATGCAGGTGGCACTACCCAAAAATGGCAAAAAACCATGCTTTTTTCGAAAGTTATCTCACTTTGAGGCCCCCTCGCTCCATTCCCCTTTGAGCTAGGGGTCTAAAATTTTTTATGGTTCATCTTCAACTAAATCTGAACCACCCCCTTGAATGGACTTATAAAACTTCAGAGATAATCCCGACTTTTTGATATTTTGTAAGACAAAAAATGCTCAGTTATTAGCCGAAATTGTCGTTTTTTTGTCGAAATTATCATTTTATTTTATTTTTCATTTTCTAGGCCGAATTGCCATTTTTTTTTGAAATTGTGATTTCCAAGTGAAAATTGTCATTTCCAGGTAGAAAGTGTCATTTTTGGTTCAAATTGTCATTTTTTTCAAAATTGTTATTTTTGTTCAAAATTGTCATTTTTGTTCAAAATTATCATTTTTACTCAAACTCGTCATTTTTGGTAAAAATTGTCATTTTTTCTAAAAATTGTCATTTCAAGGTAAAAACTGTCATTTCTGGTCATAATTGCAGTTTTTGGTAAAATTGTAGTTTTTGGTCAAAATTGTTATTTTTGTTCAAAATTGTCATTTTTTGTAAAAATTGTCATTTTTTTGGTAAAAGTTGTCATTTTTTTGGTAAAAATTGTCATTTTCTGTAAAAAATTGTCATTTTTTGTAAAAATTGTCATTTTAAGGTAAAAACTGTTATTTTTGATCGAAATTGTCATTTTTGCTCAAAATTGTTATCCCCTTGAATTTGGTCAAAATCCAAGGCATGTTTTTTTTCGCACTCCACCCTAATAAGTAATTAGCTAATTACATATGTCAAAATTTTTGGATTTGAAGTCGAAAATTGAATTTTTGACAGGGATTCAAAAAATGTGAGATTTTCCAAAATTTGTTGACATTCATTTTTTAATCATTTTTCCACACTTTTTGGTTTTGAAAAAAATTCAAATTTGATTTTGGCAGAGATACGAAAAATACGGAATTTTCAAGTCAATTTTTAAAAAATTCTTCGATAATTAACTTTTCAATATTTCTACTAAAAAATTCAAAATTTCATACTCAATATTCAACACTTTTTTCGAGCAATCGGGACAAATAATTTTTCGATATTCTTGCACGCAGCGAAAAACAAAATCAATTTTAAAAATTCCGTATTATTCGCACCCCTGCCAAAATCGATTTTAAATAAAATTTTTTTTGACAAGAAAATGTGAAAAAATGACTAAAAAAGGTTATGTTGACAAATTTACGAAAATCCTTTATTTTAGAAAATTCCATATTTTTCGAACCCCTGTCAAAAAATTCTCAATTTGAATTTTTTTCAACAAAACAGTTTGAAAAATATAATTAAAAAAAATTAATGTTAACAAATTTTGGAAAATTCATTACTTTGGAAAATCTCACATTTTTCGAACCCCTGCTAAAAATTCAATTTTGAAGTTCGAGTAAAAAAGTGAAGAAAATAATGAATTTCTCAAATGTTCATAAAAATCAGTTAAACCAGGTTAAACCTCGTTACAAAAGTCAGAAAAACAGTAAAAAGTATCAAAAATCTCGTCAAAATTATGTAAATATTCTTTAAATGATTGACAAATGAAGCCATAAAAATAGTTGTGATATTCAAAAATTTACATGAAAATCGTGCAAAAATGGTAAAAAATCATGCAAAAAATTGTTGTAAAAATTTAGCAGCTTTTATGAAATTTTTAACCATTTTCATAATTTTTTGGACAGTTTTTACAATATTTTTATTGAATTTTGTGACAATTTTGACAGGGAAGTATAACAACGTTCTCGAAGATTTTCATGATTTTCTAAACATTTTCTTCGTAATTTAAATGATTTTTTATAAGAATTTCAACGATTTTTACGAAATTGTCGACGTTTTTCATTATTTTTTTGATCATTTTTTCCACATTCAGACGACCCATCAGAAATTACAAAAATCCTATCCCTCTTAAGAGAACAAAAATTATTTAACTCCATATAAATTTCCGGAACTGGGTGTGATAATCTTTGTAATTACAAACGCCCAGTATAAATAATTTGAAAAAATATATATATATCTTTTGTGGAAATTTTAACAATTTTTACAAATTTTGGGCTGATTTATATGCAATTTTTGACCATTTCAACAAAATTTTCAACAGTTTTCATGATTTTTCGCCCGATTAAACCGTATTTTGAATTATTAGAAAAATGTTGATAATTTTTAAAATGTTTGAATCACTTTTGCAATTTGAAATTTTTCTAGTGCAAAAATTTTTCTGCGCCTTACCCTCCAGTCTTAAGGTATATCCCTGTCAATAAACAATTTTGACACGTTTTTCAAAGTCTATACTTGATATTGGCACTTTAGACTTTTCAATCTTGTCTGACGCTGTGATAAAATTTGCCACTTTTGCATTAATGGATTTAGAGATTCTTTTTTGAAAGGGGGGGCGGTCAGAGATTTCAATCCTTACCTTTTTTTTTTACAATTTTAGTTACTTTTATCGTGTGATCATTAACATTTAGAAAATATGATTAAAATTGTACCAGTTATTCAAGGGAAGGAGGTGACAATAGAAAATGTGATTTAATGTAAAATTGAAAAACACGTCCAATATTTCGTTTTAAAAAAGTTTCATTACATAGAGTCCGAGCAAAGCGAGAGCAAAAATTTTCAGATATTTGCATCATTTTCCAGATTTTGAAAAGTTCGCCAAGTTTTTCCAAATTTTGCCCACATTTTCCAATTTTTGACCAATTTTAACAACTTTTGTTCGAATTACTCAATTTTCCTCACCTTTCGGCATTTTTAGAAATATTGGGGGGAAGGGAAGCTAATCAAACCCTTCAGACTCCAGTTAAAGCCATTCCTGCATTTTCAACATTTTCACAAAAATTGGCCCATTTGACCTAAAATGTAGAAATTAATTCATTGACACGTGGGGTGGGCCAAAAAATGTGAAATTGACATTTTTAAAATTTTTATCACGTTTTCATCAAAATTAGCAATTCAGACACAAATATGAAAATTGACACACGTCAAAATCGCTAGTTAATCACATTTCTTAGATTAAAGCTCTTTTGAAAATACTCCAAGCGAGGAGGGAACGCATACACATGTTTGTAACAAGATAAAAAATTTCTTAAGAAATATGAATCATCGAATTAATTCAACTAAAACCAATTTCAAGTATCTACTTAGATAATTTTCTTCCATCAATTACCTCGAAACCTAGTAAACAACATTCGTTTCAAATCACGAAATGAATTTCATCACACTATCGCTGCAAAAACCTTCGCTTTTGCTAAGCTTCACACAAAACTCCATGCTCTCGAAACAAAACTCTCTCCACATTTAACACCTCGAACCCCAACATGGCTTTTTCGTCGAGCTCGAGCCCCAGGTACATTACGTCATTCCTACCATTTCGCGTAAAAAGCTCTCTCGCTCCGGGTTGTTTTTTACTCTGGTAATGGCATGGTGCAAAGGAGCAGATTATTTTGGACGGGATTCAAAAAGATCGCAATCAAAATGCGACACGAGCGACGCGACGTTTAAAAGAGAACCCGGCTTCGGTACGATTCGCAAGACAATCTACGAATAAGAAAATTGTTATCACGGTGAAAGAAAAGAAAGGAACGATAGGGAGATATGCGTGCGTGAGGGAAAATCAGGGATAAAATATTCTTTTGTTTTCGGCACACGTCTGTTTTCGCACATGATGTAAATATACCTACCTTACGCCGGTGCACTGTCAAGCCAGCCACGAAGCATTACCCAGAAAGTGACAGCTTCGCACACACGCAAGTCTTTGTAATACGACGAACGAGTAATAATGCGAATAAAATCATAGCTATAGTCTTAAAGAGTCGACTCACCTGCGGCACCATGCTTAATATGATGGCGTTGCTGATATTGACATTTTCATCGACTACGTCTCGCTGCGCTTGCTTGTTGAACGTATTGAAGCTCAATACGTGAAACATCAGCCAAAATGACATCAATAGAATCACCAAGAATCCATTATGAAACCGGTATAGAAGGTTTCGGCGACATATTACGTTTATTTTGCTCATCGCTGAATCACCTGATCGAACAAAAAATCACATCGAAATGTTAACAACACACGTCAAGATCGACCACGTTATCGAGACCATTAAAACGTACAGACGAGCAAAAAATTCTAGCTCGTTGCGAGCATTTAGAGCAGGAACTTATACGTAACATTTAGTCACACAAACAAATACAATCAACTGTGTACTTTTGAACTGATAAGAGATTCGCTTTATCGTTAAATTCGACAGGACAAGCGATAACTGCACCATCGCGAACGTAATTAGGAATTTATTTAGCATACTTCTACGAATACCTCTTTCTCAAATTATTTAATTATTTTAGCAGAATATAATTAGTAATTTATCAAGCTGGGTTGTGCTCCTCCAAACGTATAATTTTTTCGACCCAACTGACTGCAATAACAATCGACGAATAAGATAAATACGAATGTATTAGGATTCGTCGAACGTGACTTCGTAACCGAATGACAAAGTAAATAAAAATAACGTCGAGAGACTATAGAGAAATATTTCGTGTTGGCTTTAACTCGATATTCGAACGAAATAAAAATAAATATACCGTGTGTTTCGATCGAACTTTAACGTAGCACCTTATACTAGATTCGGCTATGCAACGCCTCCGCCAAATACACAACAGGAAGTTGGCGAGTCGATTGTGGTTCTCGCAGGGGCAACGTTATTTCGCATTGATTCGTTTTTAAAGAAATTGCGAACCGAAATGAAGGATTTGTTGCAGAGAATTTACCGAAATATGAGCTGTTGAGCTTATTACGTTTTACGAAGATGGGGAAATGATTCGACGTCGAAGATGCACGAGATTGGCAACACCGGGAAATGAATTTGTTTACGCAGCAATCGACAACATTGAAAATGAATCTATGTACGAAAAGTTTTCAAAGTTGACAATCCAAGTTTTTTCGAGAAAAACTTCGATGTACACAAAATCAAGTACTATTTACAAATGGATCTGAGAACGTGAATTATACAAGATGTCCTCTCAGAAGACCAAATTTCGAGTTCTTTTCCCAATCCAATTATCAATTCTATCAACTGAATTGAAATTTTCAAAAATATTACCTGTATAACGAAGTAGAAGGGTGAGATTTTAACAAAAATTGAATAAAAATTGCTTTTAAAAAAATCACAAAAAATATCAAAAAAAAATTTTTAACGTTTGTCGACTGTTTATGGAAATTTTTTTAAAATGTAAAAATAACGTAAAAGTCGACAAAGTTTTGTTCAATTGAAGTAGAGCTACTGTGTGAAAAATAAAGCCATAATTTCGTTAAAAATTACACATTTTCGTTCGAATTTTCAGTAAAATTGAAAAAAGCAGCAAAAATTGAATAATTATAATATTTGTTAAATTTAAAGAAATACCTACAAAATTTGTACTTTTTGAGAAATTTTCCTTAGAAAATTATTTTTTTAAAACAAAATAAATTTTCAATTTTTCAAAAATAATTTTTCTCAATTTTTCGAAAAAAAATTTCAACATTTTTCTAGAGTTTTATCCAAAGAATTTTGCATAGGGAAATCTTTAAGAATTTTCGGCAGTCAATTTTTTCTTCGAGGATTTCTCTAGGATACTTATTCAATCAACTTTTTTTTTCTTCGAAGGAATTTAAAAAGGTAACTTAATCAATAATTCCTTTTTGAAAAGTTGACAAATTCAAATCTTTCTCGGATTTTGTTCAAAAAACTTGTTTGAAATTTGGTTTAAATTTTTTTAATTTTTCTACGGAGCGAACTGGAGATTTTTTGAAAAACCGTGTACAAAAAATATTTACAAGATGAGATTTTTTTTACATTCGTTCTGTCATAGGAATCATTTTTTCATTTTTCTGTGAAATTTTCATGTGAAATTGCGTTTATTAATTTTTTTCTGAACCAAAAATTTGAATAAATCAACCAAGAAGCCGAAAAAATGACAAAAAAATTATAGCATTCTAGAAATTAATGACAAAAATAATGAAGATGATCTCGATTTAGCTTAATTCCCTATTATATGTGTAGAGGGCTTTTTCCAAAACTTAATATCAGAGAAATTATTTCAAAATATTTAAAAAATTCCAAAATTTTCATCAAATTTCTCAAAATTAACGTGAAAATAAGTTAATTAATTTTTTCAAAAATGGCGTAAAAAATACTCAAATTTTGAGTGATTAAACTTATAAAAAAAATTTTTAAATTGAAAAAAATTTTGAAATTTTTTTCAAAATTGCACAAAAATAATGTAAAATAAACACGTTTACCAAAACATGAATTTTTATTAAAAAATGTTCAAAATTACCTAAGCTAACATGTTAAAAATACTAAAAAGACAAACCATTTTAAAGAGATTATGAAGAGATGGAAAAGTTAAAAAGAAATTTTGAAGAGATAAAAATTTGAAAATTTTTTGAAAAAATGAATAATTTGAAAATTTTGAAGAGATACGAAGAAATTTTGAAAAGATAAGAAAATTGAAGAGATTAAAGATTTCGAAAAGATTGAAGATTTTGAAGAGATTTTGAAGAGTTTTGAAAAGATAAAAAATTGAAGATATTAAAGATTTTGAAGAGATAAAGAATTTGAATATTTTGAAGAAATAACTTCGAAGGGATAAAAATTTGAAGAAGTTTTGAAGAAATAAAAAATTGAAAAGATTAAAGATTTTGAAAAGATTAAACTTTTTGAAAAGATTGTAAATTTTGAATAGATGAAAATTTTGAAAAGAACAAAGGTTTTGAAGAAATTTCGAAGAGATTGAAGATTTTGAAAAGATAAATTTTTAAGGGATAAAGAAATTGTAGAGGTTGAAGACTTCGAAAAGATTTGAAGAGATAAAAATTTTGAAAAGAATAAAGATTTTGAAGAAATTTTGAAGAGATTGAAGAGATGAAAATTTAACTTTTTTGAAAAGATGAATAATTTGAAGATTTTTAAGAGATAAATTTTGAAGAGATAAAAATTTGAAGAAATTTTGAAAAGTTGAAAAATTGAAGAGATTGAAGATTTTGAAGGTATTTTTTTGAAGAAATGAAATTGAAGAGATTTGAAAATTTGAAAAGATGAATGATTTGAAGATTTTGAAGAAATAACTTTAAAGAGATGAAAATTTGGAGAAATTTTAGATGAAATAAAAAATTGAACAGATTGAAAATTTCAAAAAAATAATTTTTTTTTGAAGAGATTTTGAAGAGATATAAATTTTGAAGAAATTTTGAAGAGATAAAAATTTGAAGAAATTTTGAAAAGTTGAAAAATCGAAGAGATTGATGATTTTGAAGGTATTTTTTTGAAGAAATGAATTTGAAGAGATTTGAAAATTTGAAAAGATAAATGATTTGAAGATTTTGAAGAAATAACTTTGAAGAGATGAAAATTTGGAGAAATTTTTGATGAAATAAAAAATTGAACAGATTGAAAATTTCAAAAAAATAAATTTTTTTTGAAGAGATTTTGAAGACATATAAATTTTGAAGAAATTTTGAAGGGATAAAAAATTTGAAGGGATTGAAGATTTCGAAAAGATGAGATTTGAAAATTTGAAACGATGAAAAACTTGAAGATATTAAAGATTTTGAAGAGATAAAAATTTGATTTCCAGATTGAAGAAATAACTTTGAAGAGATTAAAATTTGGAGAAAGATGAAATAAAAATTGAAAGTTTCGAAAAGATTGAAAATTTTGAAGAGATAAATTTTATGAGATTTTGAAGAGATAATTTTGAAGAAATTTTAAAAAGATAGAAAATTTGAAGAGATTGAAGATTTTGAAGAGATGAAAATTTGAAGAAATTTTGAAAGTATAAAAAATTTGAAGAGATAGTAGATTCACTCTTGAAAGTTCCCAGCATTTCTACACTACCTATGAAACCATAAACTATTGGATTAGCTTTTGCTTATTGAAATTTTCAAGTCTCTTAAGTCATGATATTTGAAATTTTCTTAAAATTTTCCAAATTCAGACCATTTGAATTTTTAAAAATGTTTCAAGTTCAAAAAATTCAGACAAAATATCTAAAAGCTATTGTAACTGATTGGAATTTTTTTTGAAAAATTTTCGAAATCCAATTCCAAGTACAAAAAGTAAGTACAAATCTTAAAATTTTTCCAAATTAAAAAAAGTTCAACAAAATGTCTAAAAGTCAGCCTCAAGTAAAAAGCTGTCAGACAAAATGCCTGATTTGAACTTTCTTGAAATTTTTTTTCAAGTCCATAAAGTTGAAATTTTTCAAGTTCAAAAATTAATTTCAGTTCTTAAAAATTTTTCAAGTCGAAAAAAGTCTAACAAAATGTCTAAAAGTCAATCGTCCACGTTCACAGATTGACTCCCCAGCCATAAGACATATCCATATCTGAACGAGAAATATACACAAAATCGTTGAATTTCCTCATTTATCGTCAGATTAAAAAATCATAAAATTCAAAAACATCGATAAAATATCATCAGTGTAGGTCAAACAATATTTTTCCAATCGATTTGAATTAGCTGGCAGGAGGAGGAAATATGAGGGGTCAAAATAAACACATCGTAAGATTTATTTAAAAACTAATACCGTCCAATATTAAATACCCTTGTCCTTTCAACTTTCGAAATATAGGTAAACCGATGAATTACGCGAGCACGCCATATTTTGGCTTACTACTACATACCAGCAAGGTGCAGTGAAAAATAATGAATTACGACGGGAACACCTGCTGAGGGCCATCTCAAAGTTTAGCCGGGCAATATTTCATCATTATTTGGAATGATCTCGGAGACCAGGTATAATTTTTCATTCATTTCCAGACTACGAGTACACTACACATTCGAGTTCGGGTTTTTTTCAAACTTACTTCTACCACATAGTAATTCGAAGAACGACGACGACGTAGGCAAATTCTACGAAATTCGCCTTTCCGCCAAACACAACCTCTTGATCACGATGGAATAGGTGGCCGGTGCGTACGTCGAATGTTATATTACGTAATGTGAGACCGAACCATGTACAAATAGTCAAATACGAGTTTGGTATAGGTGCAGAACTACAGACGGACACGAGAATAACGCATAATAAGCTAATTATAAGACAACCTTCGATGTAATCGACGATGATAGAAATTTTTTCATGACTAATCACCGTGACTGTCGCAAATTTTTCAAACAGAAATACGAGTGCGACGCGACACTGCTACGCAGGTAAATACTAAATAATAATATTCGACTTGCAGCGAAAATTAACGACGCTCGTCGACCAAAAAAACACGTAACAGGTCAATTCGATTTCAAACGCTGGCATAAAATTATGACTATTTTCACGTTGCTAAATCACACATACATCATACGCGACCGATAATCAAAACATTGGGGGGAATAAATCGAGAGTAAATGGAAGAAAATAAATAAAACACGAAACCAGATTATTTGTAAACTGGAAACAAAGCCTAAAAAATGCGCAACTAGGCCACCAAACGGTCACGCACAATGACATGGACGGCGTGAAACTGGTAATAGTTGGGAAAAAAGAATTCATTAAGAGTTGAGAACCTCTTAAAAAGGATATTTTGCACTTGAAACAGTCGCCAAAGTAGAGGGGTTCGAAAAGAGCCAGATAAAGAGTGCCAATTAGTCGAATAATTATTTTTAATTAAAACAAAAAAAGAACGCTGATTCGCAAACAAACCCTTACCCCTTGTTTTTTTTTCCTTTAACGAAGTTTTCCTCTTTTTCAGAGAGAGAAGAACTTGTCAACTGAACAAGTTTAAAGTATGAAGAATGAAATTTTTATATTCGAATGATAAATGCGAAATTTTCGCATTACTTTCGAACGTGTAGCAAATGCAAGTTTTTAAAAAGTTTACGTTTTTACGTGGGTTGTACAAAGCAAGACAGCCGTACACTTTTATACCAAAGTGCACAGGCATACTTTTTACCCTCATATACGCCTACCAACGGTAATATTTCTTCACCCCTGCTTTTTTTTTCTCTCGCCTTTTTCTATCGCGTCAAATATATAACTGCGAAACTGATACACGAATGTGGCCCATTTACAAGTGACGTGGGAGATGTTGCAAGAGAAGATAGAGAAAAACCCCGAGCTAAAATCCGATCAGTCGGTTTAGTACGATTTTTATATTTTCAGGTGGTCGTAGCAATATTCTAATAAGAAAATATATCGTATGTGTTTTTTTCCTTCTCTCTATCTTAAACTCCTACGTAGCGATGAAATTTACCCGAGGGAGAGGAAAGATGGAGTGTTTTACCCAAGAGACACATTTCAAGCATGATGAATTCTTTTCTGAGCGAAATTTTCGTCTGTTTTTATATCTATGGAATAAAAAGATTCCTTGTGGTGGAAGAGCACAGCCGGGTTTATAGGGGTGATTTAGCCCTGAGCACCGAATTTCAAGTTATCCAGTGGAAGTTGGTCCTTATGGTCTAAAACCTCAGTGATAAAATTTTTAGCTCGATATTTCAACCCTAAACCATTGGGGGGGGGGTGTGCATTTTCGAGAAAAATTTCTATTTTAGGCAGTTTTCAAGCGACTTTTTTCAAACTTGCAGGGATGGTGGACAGTATCAAGGGTGATTTTTGAAATTTTTTGAAAAAAATTTCGAGCAATTTTTCAAGGACAAATGGACATTTTAAGTTTTCTAAGGGCAATTTTGGTAACCCCTTTCAGAAGTGCGATTCTGAAAAAAAAATATATTGTGTACTTAGTCTAAATATACAACTTTATATTTTTTTAGAACTTGATATTGTAGTGCGTCATCTTCAAAAATGCAAAAAATCGATTTTTTCGGCCATTTCCCCCCTTAAATGAGTCATTTCAGGTCGAAAATTTTTTTTCTTGCAGTACATCATTAATAACATCAAAATACACCATCAACCTGCATTTCGACCGAATTCGTTCATTTTTCCCATTTTTCCCAATTTTCTTTAAAAATACCCGAACGATGCCATTTGGGGAACCCCCGACCTCTTCAAGATGATCTAGGGGCCTAAAAATCATATCTAGGGTTGTTTCAAGTCAATATCTCTCATATACTAAAATTTCAACAAAATCGAGCAACTTTGATTTTTTTTTCAATCAAATTCATGCAGAATTTTTTTTAAGTCAAAAATACAAACACAATTCTTGAAAAAGAGAAAAAAAATCAAACTTGGTTGATTTTGTTGAAATTGTAGTATATGAGAGAAATCGACTTGAAACAAGCCTAGATATGATTTTTAGGGCTCTAGGTTATTTTAAAGAGGTCGCGGGTTCCCAAAATGGCATGATTCGCATATTTTTAAAGAAAATTGGAAAAAACAAACGATTTTGGTCGAAATGCAGGTTGATGGTGTATTTTGGTGTCATTAATGATATATTGTAAGAAAAAAAAAAATTTCGACCAGAAATGATCCATTTAAGGGGGAGAAATGGACGAAAAAAATCAGTTTTTTTAAATTTTTGAAGATGACGCACCACGATATCAAATTCTCCAAAAATATACATCTAGACCAAGTACACAATATATTTTTTTTCAGAATTGCACCTCTGAAAGGGGTTACCAAAATGGCCCTTGGTAAGCTTAAAATGCCCATTTAACCTTGAAAAAGTGCTCGAATTTTTTTTCAAAAATTTCCAAAAACCACCCTTGATATTATGTACCATCCTTGCAAGTTTGAAAAAATTCGGTTGAAAATAGCGAAAAATGAAAATTTCTAACGAAAATCCACATTCAACCCCCTAGAAGGGGTTAGGGTTGAGGTATCGAGTTAAAAATTTTGTCACGGGGGGTTTAGACCATAAGAACCAACTTCCACTGGATAATTTTAAATTCGGTGCTCAGGGCCAAATCACCTCTATAATTGTATAAGAACGTTTTGAAAAAATTGTTCGAATTCTTGAAGTGGGGGGTTATTAAAAAAACGGTGTGGGCGTTTAAATTAAAAAAATGCATTTTGAAGTGACATTTTTCCTAATATCGAGTTGAACTTTTATGGGAACCATATTGTTTCAACGTATAAGGCAGAGTCCTTAGTAAAAATATTTCGTATAGTACGTGATCAGATTTTAGAAAAACGTGCTATAAGAATTTGTCAATTTGCAAATATTATACGCTTTCAAGGGTATCCCAACTTATATGGAGACAGAAATAAGCCAACGAGGAAATATGACGATGAATATCCAACAATAGGAAGAGTTTGTTTCGAATCGAAATTTTATTAAAATTGTCCAATCGAGCAATTTTATTGTTTCACCGCAAAAATCAATTTATTTATGAGCCAGGGGTTCCTAAAATATGTCAAGAATCGTGTATTCCATCGACCATATCGAAAAATCTGTCGGTGGATTTCCATATCTTATGCATTTTTGTAATCAAAATATAAAAAATTTTATGAAATACAGAAAATTTATGGATTTTGAAACCTTTTCTGAGAGTATTTAATCAAAATGGTTTTTAGTCACTTCAATTTTGACTGATGTTTGGATGAAAATCATCAAAACGAAAAAATACAATTATTCGTTTCTACGATTATTTTTTTTTAGAATTTTTTTTGCCAAAGTTTGCAACCGTAGCTTTTTTAATTTTGAATTTAGGGAAAAAATGATCATATGAAAACATACGAAATTAAATTCCAATAAACTTTTTTTGCAAAGGCATTTCCCCTGCAATTTAAAAGATAGGCAAAATGCTCATCCGTCGTTTTCTGAACTTGATTAGATACAACTTGAAGTAAAAATCGTTGAAAATAAAAATTAGACAAATTTTCTTTTCAGGGGAAAAGTTTTTAATCAAACAGGCATATGGTTTAGGGTTTTAGCATGTTAATATTTTCATTAGGTAATTAAAAGTCATATTTAGAGTTGTGGAAACATATGTTTTGATATATTTTTTCCCAGCGTATCCTATCGATCGTTTTCAGGAGATTTTGAGCATTTTGAGCCATATTTGTTAGAGCATATTTTAGCATAGTTTCCCACAAATGCACATTTGGGCATATTTTAATATTTTTCGCGAGCTTTTAGACCGTTTTTGGAAATATTTGGCCATTTTTCGAATTTTTAGGGAATTTTAATCATTTTAACCAAAATAAGCTAATTCAACACCGGTTTTCAACATAATTTTTTTTCTTGTGCATTTCTGGTCAATTTTTTGGCAACATTGTCAAATATTTCAATTTAGAAAATTCTTTCCACTTCTTTCAAGTGTAGCAAAATAATTGATTGATGCATATCATGCCTAGCTATAAGGCCTACCAATAATCTTATGAATTATGACACATTGAAATTTTAGCCCATTTTGACATGAATTTGTCTTATAGCTGAGGGTCATCCTGAAAATTTGTGCGTTCATTTTTTTGTCCAAATTTTTGAACAATTTTTTCGTCACGTTTGCAATATTTTATTGGACTTTTAAAAACATATATTCTGTTAACCAAATGACTTTTTGGACTGGGAAATTTTCAGAAATTTTTGACCTTTTGAACTTGAAAAAATTTATATTGTTTCAATTTTAGAGATTTTTTGTCAGACTTTTTAACGATTTGTTGGACTTTATAAATTATGAGAAATTAATTTCTGAAATTTTTCCAGATTCTCCAACGCTCCAAAATTATCAACATTCCAGATTATCTTGATTTTTCTGAAATTGTCCCAGATTCTCCAACGTCCCAGAAGCCACAATCACCAACAACCCAGATTATCCCAATTTTTTTGAAAGTTGCCAAGACTCTCCGACGTCCCAGAGGCTAGAATCACCAATGAAAAAATAATGTTGATGGTGATTTTTGGAATTTTTGGCGAAATTTCAACCCATTTTAATAGGTCACACGATGATTTTTCAATAATATCCAAAAATTGACTAATTTTAGGGCTTCAAATTTTCAAAAATTGCTCGAAAAAAATTTTAACCGCGATATTTAAATTTTTGGCAAAATTTTAAGCCATTTTAATAAGTCGCACAGTAATTTTTCGCTAATATCCAAAAATCGATTGAATTTAGGACCCCAAATTCTCAAAAAATGACCCCAAAAAAATTTGGTTGCGATTTTTGAATTCCCGACGAAATTTTAACCCATTTCGATAGGTCGTAAGGTAACTTTTGAAACGTTCTATGGGAGTTCATTTTTACTTGAATGTAGCGCGGGGGGGCGACTTTAAAATTCAACTACGTCTTATTGTGCCAACCGTTTTTCGTAAAGTTTGCCTTAACGGGTGCAAAATGAACCCATTTATGTTTTGGATGAGGTTTTTTTGTTGGCACCCGATGATATGGAGCATACACAGTCATTTTTGGGTCAAAAATGGCCAAATTAGGCTAAAAATCGCAATTAGGGGACACTAGCGCCTCATTGTGCCACTGGCCAAATGAAGTAAACATATATTCGGAGTGAGGGAAGTGTCCACTACCAAGCTGTAAAAAAATGTTTTGGCCCGGAGCCATTTTGAAAATTGGGGGGTTTTAGGCTCCAGCCCCCCATTGTGCCACTACGAAAATCCAAAATACGTGTTTTCTTCAATGGTGGACCCATACCTACAGAAAGCCAGCTGAATTTTTTGGGCCGCTTAAAAGTCAGCCAAATTCGATTTCTAGAGCACTTTTCGCCAGTTGGACTGTAGGCTTAACGCTGATTTTTAGACATTATGTCCGAATTTTTTTAATTTGGATAAATTTTCAGATTTTAACCAACTTTTTGGATTTAATGCTGAATTTTTGACATTTGGTCAGACAATCAATTTTAAAAATCAGGGCTTCTCGGGCTTGGAAAGCGTCAGAGATTGTCTTTTAGACATTTTGTCAGATTTTTTTGACTTTTTAAAAATTTTCAGATTACCATTGACTTTTTGAATTTGAAAAACTTCAACTTTATGGACTTGAAAAGTTTCAAGGAAGTTCAAATCAGACATTTTATCACACAGATTTTTAACGAACGCTGATTTTTAGACATTTTTTCTACTTTTTTAAATTTAGAAGAATTAAAGATTTCCACTGACTTTTTTGCGTTGGAAAATTTCAAGAAAGTTCAAATTAGACATTTTGTCAGACAACTTTTTACCCAACGCTGATTATATTTTGTCAGACTTTTTTAAATTAGGAAAAATTTTCAGATTTCTACTGATTTTTTTGGCAATTTAGACTTTTTGAACTTGGACAATTTTAAAAATCCGGATAATTTCTGACTTTTGCCAGGCAGACTCCTCGGGCTTGGAAAGTGTCAGAGATTGGGTTTCAGAAATTTTTTTAAATTCGGAAATATTTTCAGATTTCCACTGATTTTTTGGATTTTGAAAATTTCGAGCTTAAAGGTGAACTTTGGACATTAAGTGGTCAGACAAACAATTTAGATTTTTTGAACTTGAACAATTTTAGAAATGTGGTCAACTTTTTGACATTTCGTCAGGCAGACTTTTCGGACCTGGAAAGTGTCAGAGATTGTCTTTTACACATTTTGTTGGACTTTTTTAAACTTGGAAAAATTTTTAGATTTCCACTGACTTTTTGGATTTGGGAAACTTGAACTTTATGGACTTGAAAAGTTTCAAAAAAGTTCGAATCAGGCATTTTAACAAACAGCTTTTTACCAAAGACTGATTTTTAGACATTTTGTTGGACTTTTTTGAATTTAGAAGAATTTTCAGATTTTTACCTACTGACTTTTTGGATTCGGAAAATTTCAAGGATAATGCTGAACTTCGGACATTTAGTCAGACAAACAAATTAGACTTTTTGAACTTGGACAATTTTAGAAATTTGGGTAACTTTTCGACATTTTGTCAAACTTTTTTGAATTTTGAAAATTTTTCTTTTGCTTTTTTTCACGAATTGAGTATTTTTGATTTTGAAAAACTTTTACATGAAATAAGTTGAAAAAAATTGAAGTTGCTCAATTTTGTTGAAATTTCATTTTTTGATGAATATCGGCTTGTAACAAGTCCAGATATGATTTTTAGACCCCTAGCTCATCTCGGAGGAGATTGCAAGTTTCCAAAATGGCGTCATTCCAGTATTTTGAAAGAAAATGGAAAGAAAGGGAAAAAATGAACGAATTTGATTTAAATGCAGGTTGATGGTGTATTTTGATGTCATTGATGATATATTACAGGAAAAAAATTTTTCGACCAGAAGTGACCTAGTTGAGGGTGGAAAACGTTTTAAAAAATCGGTTTTTTGAAGATTTAGGTGTACCCCACCTCCCCCCGACAAAAATTCAAAAAAATTCTGAGTAGTGTAAAATGGTCTGGAAAATCGGTTGAAAACTCGCGGAAATAGAATTTTATTTAGCTTTAAATCACTATTTTGGGGATGCAGCCCCCAGGGACGGAGCTCAAGGGTTTCACCAAAACTGTAAAATCTTTTACCGTAACAAATCGGAAGCCACGAAAAATATTTTGAATTTTGACCAGGGGCCGATTGACCCCCTTATCACACCACAACCTTTCCGATATTTGAAGCGACTCTTTAATCACATAAATCTTTTGCATCATTTTTAATGAAATTTTCAATATTTTTTGTAACTTTTTCGACGCTTTTGCAATGTTTTGAATGATTTTTGTATAATTGTCAACGATTTTAACGTAATTATCATTTTTTTGTGACTTGCGTTCCATGTTTGCAGTACTTTCAACGATTTTACTTACATTTTCTTGAGTTTTTACAATATTTTCAATGTTTTTTGTGGTTGTTTCAGCATTTTAACGATGATTCCGATAATTTTAGTAACATTGTAACACTTTTAACAAAATTTCTGATATTTTTTCTGATTTTTCCATAATTTTTTGCAATATTTTCAATGACTAATGACATTTTCTACGATATTTACGATATTTCAGACATATATCTTGACTTTACTATTACTTTTGAAATATTTTAAATTAATCTTGAATAGTTTCTCACGGTTTCAAGCACCAAATTTCTGATATTTTTGGGACTTTTTACCATTTTTGCAAATTTTTGTGCTTGAGAATTATGTTTCTTGTTTCTTTGTGGTGGGTAGGGGGGGGGCTTTTGCTTTCTGTCGAATTTAGCCATACCTAGTTCAGTATTTCGAAAGAACTACAGATAAACTTCTTGAGAGCTTTGAAATACCGTAGACTCAAATTTTAATAAACGAATTGTGATGCGTTCTCGTATCAGAGCTGTTAAGATCCATCAGAAATCTTTTAGTGAATTTTCGTTCGATTTTACGTGTGAGTGATGTCAGTTATGATTTCCTCAACTTTTCATTCACTTTTCATTGCTGTTGAAAATGCAAAAAGATGATCGATTGTCACCAATATTTTCGCATTTTTGAATATCAAATTATATACCTATTCCTCCTCTTTCCTCATTTAACAAATTCAAAAAATTCCTTACTTTTTGTATCTACTCGTAATTTTTATTGTTAAATTTTCGATTTCACTTTTTGGGGTTTTTGCTCGAAGAGCGAAAAACCCTATTGCAATCACTTTTTCTTCATGTTTTATTCATTCATCAAACAATTTATAACCCATCAGCGAACGTTATTTGTAGCAGACCAATCAGCGAGTAGTAATTGATAGTTATTATTTTTGTCACTTGGATCGTTTCATGTAGCTTGAATTCGAATTTTGTTTCGAATAGATAGAATGGCATTGTCATTCCATAAGAACAGAATGAAATTATCTATTTATTAAAATTAAATAATTAATTACGTTATATGATTTTGATATTTTTTAATAAACATGAAATTAAATTAAAATTCATATTTTTCAAATATTTCTGATTCTAAAAGTCAAACCATGAACTCTATTCCATAAAATCGATTATTCATATTTCAGATTAATCAATAATCGATTATACAATCATTTTTTTTGAAAAAATTGAAAATATCATTTATGATTCATCAAATCTATGTAATAATAATGGAATTATCAAATATTTTTACTATAGGTAACAAATGAGTTGATTTTTTAAATTTTTTATATTTTTATTCAAAGTTTAAACTTTTAATAAAAATTACTCGATTATTCAATACATCGATTAATAATCTCTGCATTAAGAACATAGAGCAAAAACCTTTTTGCAATGAGCATTTTGCTCATGGCTTGTTTTATTTTTTTTCAACACCACTAATCTTCTTTGTTCATTAGTTGTGATCAATGCGACCAAATAGGAAATGATGAAAAATATATTGTAGATATTTTTACCTATGCTATTTTTCTGGTACCTTAGCTTTACCTTCCATGAAATCAATTAAGACCTATCCAGCGTTCCGGAGTTAATTACCCTTTTAATTTACTTTCTTTCTTCAGAGACGTGCGATTGTGACACTCTATCACTTCTTCGGATACTCTTCTTTCGAATCATCTTATCTTTTCGGCCTCGATTAATAGAAAGAAAAGGACGGGAAAAAACGTGCGAAGGGAAGAAGGAGGAAAATAGAGGGACATACGATGGAGATGCTACACGTACACCTCGATTTGGTAAATTTCGACCGACGTTAGATAATTATATTTTTGCGGGAGGTAATTTATTACCAAGCCGAAGTTATTCTCTCGTATACGTGGAAGCGAGCGTTGCGCAAAATGGTGGAATTCGGCGCTCCGCTGGGTGTGGGTGACAAGTCGACGACGACGATATTAGGTAATGCTGCAACGACCGCTCGCTCTCGTCCTAATCCAATCGAAGCGTAAATGAAAGCAATTTAGAGTTTCAATCGGACGTTGCCGCGACGATATAGAGCCCGGCGACCGCCGCATACGTCGAACAGAGAGAACTTCGACTGATGATTTTTTTCTCTCCTTGCGTCGTCATTGTGCGAATTACTCTCCTCGTATAATACTTAGTCCGCCTCTGCGTGGTCCTGGTCGCCGCCGTCGTCGTATTGTTATCTGCTGCCGTTCATTGTTTCAATACCGAATAATGGAACGTATAATTAATTTGAATGTGTAAAATTTATCGAAGAATGCCAACTTTTTATACTCGGTTCGGGTTCGAGTTCGATACACTGTACGAGAGCGCATTGCTCCGCCGCTGCCTCCTTCGTCAGGGCACGTACGATTGTAATAATACGGCCAAAAATTACGCTCTGTTTGGGCCCTTACACTTATAACAGCCTATACCCGCTACCGCTGTATGATATTTTTTATTTATAGGGTTGGAATTACTTTTATTGCTGGTGTGTTTTTTTTTTCTTTCTGGGTTTTATTTACGTATACAGGGTGTTTCGTAAGTGGTGTGGATGCTTCGGAATGACGAGTAGGCTAATTTTTTCAATTTTCTTGTTTGTGGCTTGTTTCGTATAGATTCAATTGGTTTTTGAAACGGGGCCTGTCGATTTTGCTTAGAATTTTGTCATAAACTTTGGTCATCTTTTAACTAAGAAATTACTGTCATTTTGCCAAAGATCGTAGCCAGATTTATAGGGGTAATTTGGACTCCAGCGACGAATTTCAATTTATCTAGTGTAAGTGGTCCGTATGGTCTAAACCCCCTGTGATATAATTTATCATGTTTTGAGCTAGTTTCAAGTCGATATTCATCATCCATCGTAATTTCAGCAAAATCAAGAAACTTCAATCTTTTTCAACTCATTAGAGCAAAAAAAAGAATCTAAGTTTCTCGATTTTTTTGAAATCGCAATATATGATGGATTCACCCGTTAGTCTCTCCTGGACACAAAAGGGTTGGTGTTTTTTTTTGCAGGGTGTCTACCGCGTACGAAAAACACAAAATACCAAAAAATCACGAATTTGGGAAATGAGCACGAAATAATGAAATTTGGCCAACAGCACAAAAAACTTAGAAGTTTTTTTTCGATGAAATTCCTAATTTAAATTAAAGAAATGTTGAAATTTCAGCTTCGAATAATTTTTTTGCAAAAATGATGGATAATTTTTAGAATTTTTCAAGAAATCTTAAATTTTCTTTCCAAATATGCCATCCTTTGAATCAGTTGAATCCATGATTATATTAGGAGAGGGTTTAAGGGTCTGAACTTGCTTCCCCTCACGACAAAAACGTTGGAAAAAATAACGAAATTTTAGCTTTTGAATTTAGTTTGCTTCAAAATTACTTTTTTCTCATCAACACCCCCTCCCTCCCTCCCCCTTCCTTCTTTCCTCCCTCCATTGTTTCCCTGAATGTCTTGAGCATGCCGCTATCTAAATATACATCGATTTTTGTTCAATTTAGCTTGACATGTTCCAAGCTGGAGCTGAGAGTTGGAAATTTTCATTAACTGTTTCAGGGATTTTACTCCCAATCACCCCCTCCCCTCTTAAAAATTCTTCGGTTCGTAACCGATACCAAGAGATAGCCCCCTAGGTCGATTTGAGTAGCCTGTATGTGGCCATCACACAACAAATTGAAAACAACGGAAAATGGTCCTTCTAAAATACATTGGGGTTTTTTTTTTTTTGGGTCTCCATTCCCACTTGGGTGGAGGAATTTTATTAAGATTTACACGTAATTTACAAAGTAGAAAGTTTTAAATAATTTTTACAATACAAAAAGAAAGAATAAAGTAGGTAAATAGACTAAAACAAAAGAAAAAAGAAATAAAGTAAAAAGAAAAAGTAAATAAAGATTAAAAGTAATTCCAAGAAGGGGGGAAAGGACGGGTCGGTCCACCACTGACCGGTCCCTCCTAGGCACGAGTACCAAGGCCGGGCCCACCGCCTCGGATGTTTCCACCCAGGGATCCACCGGTTACCCGGTTACTCCACTGGGATCGGCACCCCCTACGCCCAAGAGCAGGGGGTACCACCCTCCGCGGCTTGGGCCCGGCCCCCAACCCGTCGGGAAAGAAAGAAAGAAAAAGGAGCCTAGGAGGAAGGACCGGCCCCCGAGGAGCTGCTCCTCCCCCTAGGGGGAATAAAAAAAAGAGTTAGTTTTAATTTTGTTGTGAGGAGAGGCCAAGGTCTCTTCCTCACTGATTTAGCCTGAAATTAAGATTTTTGTTGCTCGGGGGTGGTGTACTTGTCGTAGACTTCACACCACCCCCGGTTAGTAGAGGGTGTAATTTTGTAGGGTTTTTTAAATTTTGAATTTTGGTGGGGAGAGAGTGGATCAGTCTAAGGGGGGTGGGCCGCACTATGCGAGCCCACCCCCTTAAGAACGAAAGACCATTCCACTTCTTTTATTTCTAACAATACAGAAAAATATTAATTATACAAGAAGATATTAAGTATACAGAAAACTTCACCTAAGTATGAGTAAGTATGGGGGGGGGGGGGGGCATATGGGGGCTGGGGGGCGGGAACCCCCCCAAAGTATGAGTAAGTATGGGGGGGGGGGGGTACATGGTGGCTAGGAGGTCGGAACCCCCTCAAAAGGCACTTCTGTGGCACCTAATAAATCTACGTACATGCTAAAGACGACCTCTTGAGTCTATTTGGGTGGGTTGATGGCATCATTCAAGACTCTTCAAAGTCAAAAATGACAAAACAGCAGGTCAATTTTTTGTTAAATGGGTTTATTGCAGAGGTCAAGTCATCGGTGAAAGTCTGGACCGTCGGATATTTGCTTTCTATGGCGAGTACTTCATCGTAGTAGAGAAGCCAAAATGTTGAGCACGAATTCTTGCGGTTAGCCCCTGTCAATCAGCAGTTTTTATCCAATTGGCTTAATTGCTTCAATTTTCAAATTCGGCGAAATTTTGCAAGCCACATTTTTTGTACAACTTTTGAGCTCCACAAAAAAGCTCAACAAAAATGGGAGTTATAAAGCGTGCAAATTTTTAAAATATTGTAGCTTCTTCAATTTCAGAGCCAGGCAAAATATGAATATGGCTCATTTTGTGAAGCATAAAAAGTTTTATGAGATCGTTTCCAAAAAAAAAAAAAAATGGACAAAAACTTAGGTTACTTACTTGTTTGGAGCAACTAGCAAGACAGATTACAATCGATTTCAAAAATTTTAAATCAGAAAAGTCAGAATTTATGAAATTTTTTGGGTTAAGAAAATCTTTTGTGAAGGTTCTGGTGTGGTAAGGCGGTCAATCGGCCTCTGGTCGAATTTCAAAAATTTTAGGATGGTAAAATATGATTTCAGAGCTTATGCGGAGTCCTTGGGCTCGCCCTCTGGAGGCTGGACCCCCCTCCCTATACTGATTTTAAACTTGAAAAGTCACCGTAATTTTCATACTATCGACGAAACTATAGAATATAGGATATTCTTTTGCTGATTGAAAATTTTTTACAGTCCAAAAAAATCTCACAAAATGTCTAAAAGTCAATGAAAATCTGATAACTTTTCCAAGTCCAAAAAAGTCTGACATAATGTTTAAAAGTCAATGGAAATCTGAAAATTTCTCCAAGTCCAAAAAAGTCTGACATTATGTCTAAAAGTCAGTGTTACACACCACGAGATCACTCCCCATAGCAAAAGCATATCCTATGCTAAAACTTGGTATGTAATTACAAGTACTTAAGGGTTATGTTTTGCAATTTTTCAATTTTTTCGACCCCTACAATGACCTTGAAATCGATTTTGAAAATTTCAAATTGCCGGGGGGGCACAGTTTTGGTGCGGGTACTCTGGATTTTTTTCTCGTTTTCCAGATCATTTTCCACTACTCAAAATTTTTTTGGATTTTGGCCAGGGAGAAGGCATACGTAAATCTTCAAAAAAACGATTTTTTAAAACGTTTTCCTCCCTTAACTAGGTCATTCCTGGACGAAATTTTTTTTAGCATAGGATATGCTTTTGGAAAATTCCGTCAAGAAATTGCATAATAAAATTTCGTCACGCTGAATTTTTGAAATAATGTCAGACTTTCTTGGTCTTGGAAAATTCTACCCCCACACCAAAAATCCCAAAAAATTCTGAGTAGTGTAAAATGAGAATAAAAAATTCCAGAGTGCCTGCACCAAAACTGAGTCCCCCACGGAGATTGAAATTTTCAAAGTCGATTTCAAGGTCATTGTAGCGGTCGAAATAGATTGAAAAATTTTTAAAACATTACCCTTGAGTACCTGTATGTACATACATACACACACACATACATAGATACATACATACATACATACATACCAAGTTTGGAAAATCGGTTGAAAACTCGTGGAGATGGAATTTTTTACCTTAAAATTACTATTTAAGGGAGGACCCAGGGGATGAGCCCAAGGATTTCGCATAAGCTCTAAAATCATACTTTACCATAAACCATAACGAATCGGAAGCCCTGAAAAAAATGTTGAAATTCGACCAGAGGTCGATTGACCCCCCTTGTCACACCAGAACCTTTGAAAAAATTTTCAAAACCCTAGAAAATTTAAAATAGCTGACAAAATGACTGAAAGTTAGCCTCATCTCTGACATTTTTAAAATCCAAGAAGTCTGCCTGACAAGATTTCGAACAGTTCGCGTGATTTCTAAAATTTTCCAAGACCAAAAAGTCCAAAATGTTTGTATGACAAAACGTCTAAAAGTCAGCACTACCTTTGAAATTTTCCAAGTTCAAAAGACTCTGACAAAATTTCTGAAAGTCAGTATGACAAAATTTCGTGAGATTTTTTACAGGTTAGGTCATTTGAAAAGCATATCCTATGCTACGAGGGTGGTTCAAATATGACCAGGAATTTTTTTCTCCAAGGTAAAGATGTAAGGAGAGGAGGGTGTCACTGCTTGGGGTCGTATACTGGTTCAATACGAACAACTTGGCGCAATTTTCAAGTTGATCGGAAGTTTTTCACACGTGTTATAGTGATAAGTAAACAAGAAGTACCATGTGTCATTGCGCAACGTATCACAATTCATTTTTTACTCGCTAAAAGAGTGAAACTGGGCGAAATATTTTCTAAAATGCCTAAACACCTCGGGGATAGATGTCTTTCATGACCCCAAGCGTTTGAATGGTCGAAATCGATCAAAAAAGACCGAAATATGGTGCAAAATGAACTGTATGAGTGATGGTGATGCAACACCAAAAACTGATTTAAAAAAATTAGCGTTTCAATTTTCAGGATTTCGTAGTTTATTCATTCAAAGACTTGGAACTGAGAGAAACATCTTCCCCCCAACTTTTCAAGCGCTCAAAAAAATATTTCAGCCGGTTTCACGCTTTCAAACAGACAATAATGTATTGCGCATGCGCACACGAAACCGGTTGCTTACTCATCGCTAGAAAACGCGACAGAAACGTCCAATTGACTCTAAAACTAAGCCAAAATGTTCATAGGTGACCACTGCAGCCTTCCAAGTAGCAGCAACCCCCTCCGCAAAAATCTCCCCCAGTAAACAAATTTTTAGCTTACAGTTGAATCATCAGTTGCGCGAGCGCACTCAGAACTTATTACTCGCCAATTGTTATAACGCGTGTGAAAAACCTCCGATCAGCTTGAAAATTGCGCCAAGCTGTTCGTATTGAACCAGTATACGACCCCAAGCAGCGACGCCCTCCTCCCCTTACATCTTTCCCTTGGAAAAAAAATTCCTGGTCATATTTGAACCACTCTCGTACAAACCACCATCATTAGTACATAACTTTGCCCTTTCCAATCTCGAGGTTAGAAAACAGAGGTACACATGTAGTTTGGGTAACTGCATCTCTGCTTTGAAGGCGGTGCACTCCTACAGGAACACCCTGTATATATCAATGTTTCTTACAACTCCCCCACAATCTCTCCTTGTTTTTCCCCACTTCTCCGGACACTGGTGCTTTTTTTGTTCACGGAGACCGTCAGCCAAAAGGTCCAGAATTAATATCCGTGTTGGGACGAGCGACGGTTTTCGCGTTATACTATTTCGTTCGGTGTGCGTCTGTTGTAGTATTTTTTTTCCTCGCTCTTCTTTATTATTATCATTTTACATAGAAAAAAAATAATAATAAAGTAGTAAAGAGGCGAGACCGTAATGGTGACCTTTTTTTCCTCCCTTTCGTAACTTCTTTTCGCCGTGGCGTCGCATCGTAAACGTGTTATATTTCTTACTCCGGTGTACATATCTATCCGGAGTGTTGATATTTCGAGTATTAATTTTTTTGCACACAGCTCATGCTCCGCGTATGTACTCGTGTAGTATGTGTCTGGTCGTATTTTTTTTTGGCATAATGGCGTACAACACAAGGTACCTTGGTAGAGAAAAAATGAACAGGTGATGCCGAAATGGCACCAGAATATTTAAAAGAAACGCGATGCCATTCTTCCTGCGGAGTATTTTTTTTATTTCGCTCGTCGGCGGCGAAGTTTACAAGAAATACCCACGCGGATGGGTAAAGAGGAAAAGGTACGTAGGTACGGTTTAGCAGCCGACAGCGAAATTTCCACTAAATGGTCTTAATAAGGAAATTGTAGCGAATAAAATACGTTGAGGGTGGATGGCGGCGGTGGGAAGGTGGCGTATATCCTTCCATAGAACACAGGTACCTAGCGCTGTAACACAAAGCTAAGTTTTCCAAGATTTCTCTCACCCTTTTTGAAAAGGCTGCAGGCATAACCGAGCGACGCTACCGCTGCTATTTCTTATTCTCGGTCTCGGGATTTGTACGCGGGGTGGTGAGGCTAGGCGTCTTGTACTTCGCATATATTTCCTTCTAAAACAGAAGGTTGTTTTGGCCATGCCTTCGCAACACGCAACCGGCAACTTGGTCATTTGATAAGTTTCAAAATACGTCTAAGCTATAATTTCTTATTTGGTAATAGACAGCTTGATTGATCTGGTGGCTTTTTCGAATTTATTGTAATTTAATTAATGCTCGCCGACGTTCGAGTCGAGCCTAAGTCTTTGCGGTATGTATAGGTATAGTGTGGGGGTGTAGAATGGTCCGAGAGGCGAGTTATTATAATCGAACGGAGAGTTTTCTTCGTGGTTGGATCGGTTTGCTTGATGGATGTGATTTTAGGAAAGGAATGAGAAGAATTATTGGGTGGGGTGTTGGTATGAAGAAAAATAAAAAATGAGAACTATCGAAGTTATATCGATTATGATATTTTGTCAGACTTTTTTGGAATTGGAAAAAATTTAAAATTTCTATAACTGTCAGACAAACACTTCAGACTTTTGGACTAAAAAAAGTTTAGAATTCACTCTAGTTTTTTGATATTTTGTCAGACTTTTTTGGATTTGGAAAATTATAGAAATTATAGGGTAACTATTCGACATTTTGTTAGGCAGATTTGTAGGAAAGTTTCAGAAATTAACTTTTGGAGATTTTGTCAGGCTTTTTTGGACTTGGAAAAATTTTTGAAACTTTTATTTGCTTTTTGGACTTGAAATATTTTAGAATTCACTCCAAATGTTAGACATTTTGTCAGGCATAATTCTTGAGATTGGAAAATTCTAAGATCACAAACAATTTAGACTTTTTGAACATTGCAAATTCATCATGATGACTCTTAGACATTTTGTGAGACTTTTTTGGACTTAGACAATTTTTAAGAATTCAAATTATTGTTGGACTTGAAAATTTTCAACTTTATAGGCTTGAAAAATTTTAAGAAAATTTTTGAGAACTCATATTAATTTTCGACTTGGAAAAATTCAACTTTATGGGCTCGAAAAAATTCAAGAACATTCAAATCGGACATTTTGTCTGACAGCTTTTTACCTAAGGCAGACTTTTGGACGTTTTGTCAAACTTTTTTGAATTTGGTAGAAAAATTTTCAGATTTCTATTGATTTTTCGTACTTGGAATTGGATTTTGAAAATTGTTCAAAAAAATCATTACGAAATTACGTTTCAATGACTTCAAAAATGCGAAAAACCAATTTTTTAAGAATTTTTGCTCTTGAAACAGTTTTTGGTCGAAAAATTCTTTGCATAAAACTCTTGAGTTTTATTCAGGAAAATGTGTTCAAAAACGAAATAGATACGAATTTAAAACAAAATGCTTACCTATCTGCGTGTGCAATTTTTGTGGTTTCAAGGTTTGAAATATGAATGAAATAGTCGTAAAATCATGAAAATTGTCAAAAATTTCGAAAGAATTCTCGAAATTGTCACGAAATTGGTGAAAATGTTGTAGAAATAGCAAAAAAATTCATTCAAATCATCAAAAATTCGGTTGAAATTGTTGAAATTTTCGTTCAAGTCTATAAAAACTTTGTTAGAAAATTCAAAAAAAATCATTAAAAAAATCGAAAACTTGTGAAAATTGTGATAACATCTTATTACGAGTAGAAGTAGCTTAAATGCCATAAAAAAGTTACCACCCCTGCAAACTTCGAAAAAAATTCAGTAAAAATAACAAAAAGATTATATAAACTCATGAAAATTATGTTTGTAAAAATTTTAACTACTGAAAAAACGCTCGGGAAATCATGAAACCCTTCGAAAATCTTGTAAAAACTGCTAGAATTTTCGCAATACGGTTTTCCAAAATTTTCATGAATTTATACCATTTTTTCGTTATTTTTACTGACTTTTTTTTGGAAGTTTGTAAGTGCTGTAACATTTTTCATGGCATATTAGCCACTTTTATCAAGTTTTCCAACAATTTTTTTTAATTTTCTCGGCGTTATCACAATTTTTACAAGTTTTCGATGTTTTTTATGATTTTTTTTTTTTGATTTTCTAACGAAGTTTTTATCGACTTCAGAGAAAATTTCAACAATTTTAACTGAATTTTCGACATTTTTAATGTTGTAGCATAGCTTATGGCGAAAAAGGACACAAAATTTTGTCTCGTCAACTTTTAGACATTTTGTCAGATTTTTCTGTACTTGGAACCATTTTCAGATTCCCATTGACTTTTTTGACTTGGAAAATTTTAGAAATCACCAACTTTACGACTTTTGTCTGACAGACTTCTTAGATTTGGAAAATTTTAGAAATTCTGATTTTTTCGATTTTGAAAATTTTTATAAAGTGGTTAGTTGACTTTTGAACATGAAAAAATTGAGATTGTTTCGACATTTCACGAGACATGATATCATTGTGCCCTACTCTTTGAACTTACAGACATGATGTCAGACTGGAATGTGAACTTCAATTTGACGTAGCAGAAAGACCAAAAACATACCTACGCTATGTTTTATACTTTCTTGGGTAGTATGGAAATAGAAATGACCAGGGGAGGTCCAGGGAGGAATTTGACCTCTAAATAATCGAGAAAAAAATGAGAAAATGAAGAGCTTAAAAGAAATGAAATGAATTAAGAAGGCTTACCTATTGTTAAATAAATTGAATATATATTACACTTTCCAAATTTAACAGTCTTCGAGGATGTGTCAAATCTGACATTTTTTCTGCATCCAGATTTAAAAATAGACTACTTAGTTATTTTGACCAAGAAAAAAGAAGAAATTTGATTGAAACTACTTTTGATGATCCTTCGACTATGTTCAAACTACGTATTATCAAAATTCCTAAATTATCTAATTTTCATGAAATCCTTCGTTCCATTTTATCCCAAATCACTTTTTAAGAAGCTTTCGAGTAACCTCGTATTTTTTTTGTACGAATGACAAAGGTCTCAAAGCTGACTTACGTGTCCCTCTCCATTTCCAGTTAATTACTCGCATTTTCGAATAATAAAAATTACAGCGGCGGTATTCTCGTCCAAGAAGGAATTAATTCGCATAAAGACGTAAATATACGAGACGATACGATGTATAAGAAAAGAAATGAAACGAAAGGAAAGAAAGAAAAACTAACAAGACAAGTCGCAAGGGTCGAAAAATTATTAAAAAATTTCCAGCGACAAATCTGCGGCTTAATTTCAAACCATTACAAAGGTACGAGGTACTTTTTAATGAAAGAGTGAAAAAAAAACTACGAAATATAAGTCGCGAGAAAAATACTAACCACCGAGGAGCGAACCGAGAGAAAAAAAATGACAACTCGAGGAATTTCCTTCGTGTACAACCGAAAGAAAAACGAAAACACTTTAAAATTAATACGGTCGAATTTGAAGGAAAATGAAGTAAAACGCTCCCAAAATATTCTCTCGAATGAAGTACCAAAGTGAAAAAAAAACCGCCACACGTACGAATAGAAACAGACGGTGAGACCGGAGAGGCGCAGAGGGGATGTAGAAAAGAAAAACCCCGAGTAAAAATGAATTACAAAAAAGAAAACATTACAACGGAATCAAAAGAAATAAAAAGCTTTTTAAACTCCTTTGCTACTTTCTTCTTTTGGCGAATATCACGTTTTTCTTTCGGTACCGGAGCTGGAGGTTTTTTTCTTGCTTCGTCGTTATACTTCTCTCCCTGGTGCTTTTTTTTTCCAAGGCGAAATCTGAAAAGAACTAGAAATTTAATATACAAGTTAAAAGCGACATCTGAAACCCGCCAATCATACTTTTATGATATTGCTACTCGTTTGAGAACCGTCGCTCACTAAAGATATTTATTTTCTATGTTAAAGTTTTCCCTTTCTTTCCTTTCTTTTTTTTTTTTTTTATTCCGGCGTAAAAAGTTTTTCTTATATGGGGAATAATTTTGTAAATATTTTGCGAATTTTTTCTCCTTTTCGATTCGTTTGTACGTAAGGTACCTTTGTATGCGAGATGATCGGTGCTCGACGACATGAAAAGAGAAAATCTTTGCAAGAGTATCAATTGTCGAGTGATTTTTTTTACCCCCGCGGACATCTCGTCTATCGAGAATTACCCGGCTATGTATTAGAGAGCATTAAGCTAGAATAGACGAAGGCAGGAGGGAAGAGACCGTTAAAATAACGCGTAAAAGGTTTTTGAATAAAAAAAAAAAGAAAGGTTTAGAAAATTCGACGGCGTGTTGTTAGGAGGCTGCTGGAGGGAATAAGTGGGGAGAGGAAATTGCGTCGTCACCTTGTGGCTGTATCATCCGTTTAGGCTCGTTATACGTAAGAGGACTTATTTCGCTGTTTTTTTCCCTCTGGTTTTTCTTTTTGCTAAGTATTTTTTTCATTTATGAGAGGAAAAGTACGTACGCTTAATTTGTTGGCGTGTCGACGTCGACGTAGGCAATGGTTTCGGGGGTAATTTGCGTGGAATTTTGGTGAAAGATTGCTGCCACGATAGTACAGAGGGGTTTTTTGCTGCGTCTTGAAAATGTCGCAGGGTTATGTGTCGATTTAGTTTGCCATCGAATTGAGAGCATTTCTTAATGGGAGGTATTTGATGCGGTGCGTTGGCCTCGATGAAGAGTTTGGGTAGAAAATGTGCGATGATCCGGGATAAATTGCCAATCGAAAGCTTGTTTTAAGGGGTTCCTTGTGTAATCGTATTTTGTACGGTTGGGAGCGGATTATGATGAAGCGTAAACTGGTTTTTGTGTGGAGGTGTTTTAACAAAGTTTGTTATGTATAGTGTGTTCTGGTAGCAGTACACCGCCTTCAAAGCTGAGAGCAGCAACCCAAAAAACGTAAATGTGCGCATGTTTGTCGATTTCAGTATTTGAAGGGGCAAAGTTATGCATTAGTCGTGGTAGTTGTTTCAAATGGTTTTTATGTGGAGGTGTTTCAACAAAGTTTGTTACATACAAGGTGTTCTGGTAGCAGTGCACCGCCTTCAAAGCGGAGAGCAGCAACCCAAACTACATAAATGTATGCATGTTTGTCGATCTCATTCAAACCGTCGTAACTCCGTTGATAATATAGATAGACAATTTTTTTTTAATTTTCTTGTAGAAATTTTCAAGCTTTACAAAATGAGTTATACTCATGTTTTGCTTAACTCTAAAATTGAAGGAGCTACAATGATTTGAAAATTTGTAAACTTCATAAAACCTTCGATTTTCAAGTTATGCAACATTTTTTAAGAGTTATTTTTTGTTGAGCCTTTCGAGCTCTACAAAATGAGCTAATAATTGTTTGCCCAACTTTAAAATTGAAAGAGCTACAACCATTAAATAAATGGAAAGTTACATTATTTTTTCAAAATTGAATTTTCTCTTTTCAAAAAATTTTCAAAGTGATCTCTTATGTTTTTAATTTCAGAGTTGAGCGAAAAATCATTAGCTCATTTTGTAGAGCTCAAAAAGCTCAACAAAAAATGACACTTGCAAAATTTTGCATAACTTGAAAATTGAAGGAGTTATGAATTAAGCTTACAAATTTTCAAATCATTGTAGCTCCTTCAATTTTAGAGTTAGGCAAAACATGAATATAACTCATTTTGTAGAGCTTCCTATAGATATCAATTAATTGGTGATGTGATTTCTTTGTTTGTTTTAGGTGAGTACTAAATTTCAGTCATTAGAGTATAAGAGAAGACAGAAATGAGTAAGTTTATTGATTTATAATTGGTTTAAGAATCTGCTATCAAGTGGTAAACTGGTAAAGCCTTTGTTATTGCACCATCATTTTCATTTACATACCTTAAAAAAGACCTAGGTGAAGCTACACTGTGTAAAAGTCGTATTGATGTTTGAGACAATGTTGTAGGTAGCTGTAAAATTACTCGTTGAAGAATCTGAATCATTTACCTTCTATTATTTATTCATAAATTGAAATTTTTTTTAAAATTTCGAGAAGATTGAATTTTGTGACTGAATTGTTCATAATGATAAGTTGATAACCAATCAGGTACTCTTATATCTATTTTTCCAAATTTTTCAGGAAACAAAAAAATGTTGGTAATTATTTTTTTTTGGCCTGCTATAAAATTTAAAAAACTTGACATAATTAGTCAGTTCTTTATTGAAAAAATAATTTGGCAGAACTTTTTTTTGAAGAAAATTATTTTATGCTTAACACTTTCGTGCCCAGGAGAGATCTTTCGGATGAAATTTGAAAATTCCCATTGCATCTCGTAAACTGAAGTGAAGTTAGTGCACGAGCTCATTTTCATCAATGAAAATTGAAATTAAACTCAGGAAATAGAGTCAAAATAAAATTACTTTCTTTCATTTTCCTGTGTGAGATTGCTACAAATTGAAAAAAATTGCAATGAACTATTCGCCCTTGAAAAATAGTGAGATTTAGTGAAAAAAATTCAATTTCTTCTTCTCCAAATTTATTGTAAATAGCAATTTTTGAAAAAAAGAAGTTGAAATCTTGGATTTGTAATTCTGATATTTCAGGGCCTCTGCAGATGATCCAAAATTAAAATTTTTCATTTTTTTATCAAGTAAAAGACAAAATGAAGAGATTATAAGAAGATTTTCGATTTGAGTTTGAAATTTGCACAGGAAATCAGTTTTCAAAATTTTTCAGACTTTCAACAACAATTTTTGGTAAATGATGTAATATTTTATTTAAAAGGAATGAGTAAAATATTCTTAAATTTTACTTCGTACATAATTTAGTGAGTGTTTTCGAAGAAAAATTTTCTATTCGGCACGTTTTTCTAACAGAAATATATCAAATATCTGTACAATTTGGCCCACAATTGGTAAAAAAAAAATCGTATACTTCTTGCATTCCTTCTCTTGAATTTTTAATTTCTAATTATTATGTTGAGATCAAGAGGAGGGTGAAACATTTTTTTCCGTTGCTTGCAAGGAACTTTCGAGGTGAGTAGGATGAAAATTTCGAATCGTCATTTTTCTAAAAACATGGTTGATCTTGAAAGCTGATTTCCTGTGTGCATTTTCACCTCAAATCAGAAATCCTCTTGAAATCTCTTCAGTTTGTTTTTCATTTCATAAAAGTATGAAAATTTTTAGTTTTATGTCATTCGAGGCCCTGAATTTCTGAATAACGAACTCAAAATTTCAACAGCTTTTTAAAAAAATTTTCTAAGTCCAAAAAAGTCTGACATTTGTGGACAAAAAATTTGGACAA